>ML785457.1:143445-154183 GCA_009831015.1 Picea engelmannii
GCCTCATTGTAATCATCTTCTTGTGAATGCGAGTAGCCGTCGCATCTCTTCTCAGAGATAAGCTGCCACCATTCTAGCGAGTCTTTCACTCTGTATTTTTACAGTCTCTGTACATTTCTCTGATTAATAGAAATCGTGTATTAATGTATATCTATGTTCATGGTTGCATCTCTGATACATTTATGTTATATTATTGAATATCTGCGATATCTCTGTGCATTTCTTTATTATATCTCCGCTCTCATTTCGTGCCGAAAATAATCCGGATCACTCACCTTCTCTGTTTCAGTTACAGGACTCAATGCTCATCAGCTATCAATCACCTCCACTGGCATCTTCATCCCTCTCAGAGACTCTTCACTACCTCTGCCAGTCATCCCGTAGTATCTTCGAGTCCTCTGGCAGAACCCATCAACGGTTTCTGGCAGTTACACTGTATCGTGCTACAGTTGCCCTCTGATCTTGTTCAAATTCATCTGCACCGTTGGATTGAATCCATGGGGTCTTGCATTTATTTCGGAATTTCAGCATTCCTGTGGCCAAGTGTCTCGACACTTCATATTGCGATCTCCGAAGCTCCGATACAGAGATTTTCTGTGCTAGCTCCTTCCTCTATATGACCTTGGCTATGACCAAGAGCTTTCGCGATTTCACATTTCGTGAATCTAGACATGAATCATCTCGACTCTCCAAGTCGTGATTCGTGAAAATTCGAGATGGAGCTGAGATCAACGGTCCACGATCTTGATGATTCTACAGTCCAGATCTCATCGTGAATTCACATCTCGCGATTCCTTCGATAGAGGTTCTTGTCACACCAAGTCGCGATAGGTGAGACTTCGAAAAGGAGCTTAGATCAACGGTCCACATCTTTTGGTGTATTGACGGTCAGGATCTTTTCGTGATCTCGCATCTCGCTAATCCTTAGATGGAGGTTCTCGTAACTCCAAGTTGCGATAGGAGAAACTCCGAGATGGAGCTTTATGGTGCTCTGATCTTTCGCCATGCGTCCTCTTGATCCAACGATCCATGATTAAATCACGATCTCGCATCTTGCTGTTCCTTAGATGGAGATTCTCATCACTCCAAGTCGCGATAGGAGAAGCTCTGAGATGGAGTATGATCAACGGTCCAGAGCTGATCTCTATTTAACGGCTGCGATTGAATCGCGAAATCGCATATCGCGATTTCGGGGTTCTTGTTGTCAAGTGTTTTTGTCATTTCAAAGTCCCGATCCCCGATACTCCATGAAGAGAATCAACGGTCCAGATCACTTCTTAATTTGATGGCTGCAAATATGTCGCGATATCGCATATCACAATTTCGGCATTTCTTTTGCACTGTTTACTTGATTCTCCATGTTGCGATCCCCGAAACTATGCTGACGTCACACATGGATTGACACGTGTTGAATACTGCCACGTGTCACTCTGATTCATGACTTACATGTGCCTGAAGTGTTGAATCAGCCTGACACCTGTCATTACCTGGTTGTGCCACGTGTCCCTAGCTGACGTGGTCTGCTGTCGTGAGTTGGGTCGATGGTCTAGATCACATCTTGATCTGACGGTTTAGGTTCAGTCGGGATTTCACACATTGCGATTTCGGGGTTCCTGATGTCAATAAACTTTGACATGTCCAACTCTCGATCCCCGATGCCTCTCCATTGAGTGGAATCAACGGTCTAGATCAAAGCTTGATCTGACGACTCATATTACATCGTGATTTTTCATATCGAGAAATTGGGATTCCTGTTGCATTGTTTCTTTGACATTTCCAAAACGCAATCCTCGAAACTCCGACACGCTCTTTACACACTAGCTCTCCTGGCTAGGCTCCTGGCCCATATGACCATTATCCCCATAACTGTAGCCAAACCTCCTTTCACTTTTAAAGACCGTGCAGGTTCTCATCGATCCAACGGTGGTCGGACCCTGCGCTCGGATTTGACGGCTGAGACCTGTCCTTCTCTTTAGCGCGCTCTTCTTGTCTATATTCAGATCTGATGACCCTCGTTTTGTCAGGATTTCACCTTGGCTTTTCCTGATGGTAAACCTCGTGCAACTCCTGTCCGATCTGATGGCTGACGGGATTTCTGAATGAGATCCAATGACTGTCGATCTCTGTCTTCCTTCTCTTCTGCGAACTCCTGTATCTTGATCTTCGCTACGCGCGTGCTCCTTGACGCTGTTCCTCCTGAGCTTTCACTTCCAAATCCCCAAGGGATTCTTGGAATTCTGTGCCTCTGCAGAGTCTTCACATGCACACTCTGATCCTGCCATCTTCACTGTTGTACTTAAGCCATCATCACTATTGTACTTTCCATCAATGACAAGTCTACGCTGCCTGTAGAACATGCCAACAATCCTTTGTACATTCTTCCTGTACCCATGCCATCTTCATTGCTGTACTTGCCATCAATGACAAGCATATGCTACCTATTAAACATTTCCAACAAAACACTCAAAGTCTAGCTAGAGGGTATCCAATACTTTGATCATAGTTACTAAAGGGGATTTCCTCACTTATTACTAAAGTGCAATTTGTCAATAGCTAGCCATTAGGGAAAATTCAATCATTGTAAACAAATAAAAAATCTTGCATAACACCCACACACACCATAAGGTTACAATGCTAGTGGGAACACCATGCTTTATGAGCATCTTGAACTATTTAGGGCATGATAGCAGTTTTAGTGTGTTGCATTTGAAGGGTGCATAGCTAGGATTCATTCATGAATATGGAGACACCATGGAGGTGGAACAACAAAACCATTAGACATTTGTTGGAGTTGTGTGCCATGGTTTTGGGAGGTTGTTGCAACTTTCATGAAGTACAATGGGATTATTCCAAGACCTTGGGTCCACTTATGTGGGATGAAGTGAAAAGGCACCATAAGTTGTGGGGAAAATGGTTAGAGAAACTTCACCATATACAAAGCATGGTCAAACTATTGAATATAGAGTGAACTATATCATGTTGAAAGATAGATAAGCTCAGGGGTTGAGCAAGGGGGTGACTTAGACATGTGGCATTTTAGCGGACTAAAGAAAGGGACCTATAGGTGGGTAAGCTTGGGTGATTTAGGAGTAGTCTATGCAAGTAGGGTGGCCTCAAGGTTAGTGATGTTTATGTCTATTTGTACTTGTGCAAGGTTGTGGCATGTGTCCAAACTTGCTCTTGTAATACCTAACTATATCATTATTCTAATAAAGTTTAAGGTGCCAAGCTAGGGCATTGCCCTAATTACTTTGATGTTATAGTGGAATGATTCTAAGTGTTGTAATATAATTGTTGTGTTAAAGGTTGTATTATTGGGATATTTTGAAGACAATGATTGGACAACTACTAACACAATATGATCATTTTAGGTTAGGTCTTATTTGAAGAGGCACAATTTGGGTGTGATCAATCCAGGGTGACTGAGTCACAGGATTGAAGAAAGCTAGTGTTGGACATCCTATGGATGCCAAAAAAGAAACAAAATTGGGTGAGTTTTATAGGGTTGTGACATGTGGTATCAAATATTCTAAACCAATACTTGGTGAAAATGGTGTTTGTAAGGTTGATGATTATCCCATGCATCACTTATTGGAATATGTGTTGATGGAATTCCCCCACTTCCAATAATCATTAGAGGCAGTTACAAAATATGTTTAAGTTAAGAGAAGGATACAACATATTGGATTTTGGGTGAATGCAGTTGAATACAACATGAAAGTGTTGTTGTAGGTTGTGAGATGTTTGGCCAAATAGTGGGAAAACATTTAACTACATCTAAGGGTGCACTTCAATAGCACAAAGATGTACAAAAAAACAATACAAGATATGTTACAAACCACCTTAAGTTCAAGATGATTTATGATCTGTAAAATGCCATGGATATTCTAATGGAATAGTTTGTCACAACAAATCTTACAATATTATGAAATATTTTATTATCTAGTTTATTACCTTAGATCTCAGATTTAATATTACTAGCATTGTGCCTAAAATTATGGAAATAACTAAAACCAAAATGAAAGAAATAAGCAAATGAATTCACCATCCACAGAATTGAACACAAGATGTGACCTGGGAAAACCAATATTAGAGAAGCCTAGCTAGAAGTTGAGGCCTATGCTCTACTCATTTTTTTTTCTCAATTATGAAATGCAAGTACAAAGAAAGGGGCACTCACTATGGATTTTCCATGGACAATGTGACCTGAATGGTTGCTACAAAATATTCTACCTCCTCTTTTATGATTCAATATATTACTCCTAAATTATCTACTCAACTATAGAATAATAACAATACCAAAAGAATGGAACCTTTTCTCTTTCTAGTGGCCTAATTTTTAACATAGTCTCATAGTCTTCTAGGGTTAAGGTTAGGGTTTTTGCATGCCTCAACCCTGAATCAGTGTTAGGGTTTTGGACTCTCTAGAATATTCTTGAAAGTCCACACATGACTAGACCCACATGTGTGAGTGATGGGGATGACATGGCATCCACTTGGTACCATGGTGGCCAGCATGGTAGGTCAACTTGAGGCAAACATAACGTTTGCTTACAAATTCTCATTGAGGTGATTTTTGTGTCATTGCAAATATTATGGTCTCTAGAAAAATCTTGAGGGGATAAAACTAAGCTCACAAATTTTTGACCCCCAAAAGTGCCATTTTATTCCTCAAACCAACTTTGGAAGGTTTCAAACCCTAAATCACCAAATTAAACCTACCCCTAAAATGGGCCTTGTAAGCCAATTCCTCCAGTTTTTTGACATAGAAAGTACCAAGATAGATGATAAATTATTTAATGATCCATTTTGGATCAAGTTGACCCAAAGTGGTCACCTAGGAAGTGAATAAGTTGATGAATGTGGCGTCTACAAGGTACCCATGTGAAACATGTTATCACACAAACTGTAGGTTGGGAAAATCCCAACCCAAACCACAAGAGTGTGACAAATACGAGAGTACCTACCCACTGTCACCTTAGATAGATACTCCCCTCGCTTTAGAGATGATGAAATCACCTCAAGGGGGGAATCTCGATGAACCTAGGGGGATTTAGATGGAAAATGAAGAGATGATAAGTGAAACCCATATAGGTCAAGATTGAAATGGAATGATGGCTTGGAAAATAGTATTGAATGAGGGTAGATGGTTGCCAAGTGTTGTGCACTTGCAAGACAATGTTAGACCTTCCCGAAACAAAACAAATGATCATAAAACCAAGCCGATATCAAAGGGGCTCAAGAAAGAAACCATGCTGTCCCAAAATTGTGGCAATATATCAGATTTATATCAGCTCAGAACACTTTCAATGACTGCAAACTATGTTGCCAAAATTCAAGTGAAATATATTAGAAACTAAGATAGCAATGACTAGTTTAACTTCCACTGAATATAGCAAGAAATTAATGGAATTTAGGGTTGTTTATTAGATATTATCAGTGATTTATTATTACAACCAAGTGTCTGTCACAAACAAATGCTACAATAGCAAATTCCAACCATATAAATGAACAAGTAAACCGTAAAAAAGA
Organism: Picea engelmannii; assembly: GCA_009831015.1. Taxonomy (NCBI): domain Eukaryota; kingdom Viridiplantae; phylum Streptophyta; class Pinopsida; order Pinales; family Pinaceae; genus Picea; species Picea engelmannii. Next base: position 148,978 of record ML785457.1, read on the forward strand.
TAGACAATGAACAATAGAACAATAATAGAAGTTCACAAGTAAATTTCAGTGGTTGGTAAGTGAGAAATGGATGAAAAGAGATGTGTTTTTCTACAGCCCTAATGGCTGTAGCATTCACTTGATTACAGAAAGAAAACTACAAGGCTAAGATAGATGCCCTTAGGGCATACACAAGCTTATAACACCAAGAAAAGTTTCAAACTTGAACAAAAGCAATATCTCTCGATTTCACATTTTCTAATGCAACAATATTATATCTCCAATGAAATTTGAGATTAGTGCCTTATCAATTGGGTATGGGGTCTCTTGTGTAAGTTTGAACCTACTACTTCTCTAGGGGTGTAATCCATTTTACTCCTTAGAGCAAGTAGATCCAACAAGATAAATCTAGGAGGGTGTAAGCCATTTTACTCCTCCTAGCAACCTTTGCAATGGCTTATTCAATGAAAATTATGATAGAATTGGTGGAGGGTGTATGCCCTTATACTCCTCCAAGGGTTTAAATAAGAACAACTGTGAAATAATAAAGAAACACTAACAATATGCATAAATTCCTTACCAATTCCAAGAGATAGCAATGATAAACCCTCATCTACCAATCATATTCCATCATAAAGCAAGAATCAAGCAACAAGAGAGATAACACACCACTTCAGCTCCAAAATACAAGTATTAAGCATCCAAATATTTAACAAGAGAGAGAGATGTGATTTTCCCAAGAGGGACGCAAATTTCAGCCAAGAGAGTCTAAACTCTCAAGTGAGTTGCTCTCTAAAATGAAATGAAATGACCATTATTTATACAATATCATGTAAACAAAGTTTGTCCACTTAGTTAGGGTAAAACAAAATTTAGGGATGCCAACCTCCTCTAATTGACCCTTGACAAATGAAAATTTAAATTTACATAAGAAATAATCCCAAAATAATGACGTCATGCCCTAAAAGGGTGATGTTTTGGCACTTTGAGCAAGTCGTTGAGTAGTGTGAGGGAGTCGTTGGACCTCCAAAGGCCTGGTCTCCATGTTCAAGGGCCTCCCTCAACCAAATCATGCCAAGTCATCATCAACACCACCAACACCATCAAACCCTAACCTTCTACATGTGACATCATACCCCATAAGTGCAGTGTAAGGCCTCGAAAGGCAAGTTGTTAGGGATAGGAAGGATATCAACTCACTTGCAGGGGATCCTCAAGTGCCTCCAAAGGCAAAGTCTCTGACCCAGGTGTCCAAGGAGAAAGGTCGTATCATCCATATTTTGGGATTCAATCCCCAAGTGAAGGTCCAAGTGACCTTGTGCCTTCACGAAATGTCTTCCACCTGTCAAGGTTCTGCAAAGACAAGAAAATTCACCCTCCAAGGGCTCACAAGTCACAAGAATCATGTCAAGTAAGCCATATATAATACAATAACCACCTGAACATGTGCATCAATTACCCCCTCTCAAAATAAACAAATTCTCAAAGACCTTATGCAACTTGCCAAATTTAGGCATGGGAGGGTTGTCATGGTGACCTCTTGAGTGAATCATTCCCCAAGTTAAGGAGTGTTTCCCAAGTGGACCCTCTCTAAGTCATGTGAAGAGTGTGAGGTGGATGGGGGGTAATAATTTTTGTCATGGGGTTTCTTGACATACAAGGGCTCATATTGTCTCATTTATGGGTGCCTTTGTAGAGGGTGTGCTGCCCTTCGTTTGCGATGCAACATTTTTCCAAGCCCTTTTTTTCCATTAGTTTATTAGAGTGCTCCCAAGTTGAAGCTAAAGTGGGACTTCTACCTAAGCATGAAAAAAAATTTCCCACCTTAACTCTACCCTAGTCACATTGTGCTTCCCCAAGTTGAAGACGATGTGTGGGATTTCTACCCAAGCATGAAAAACATTTCCCACGCATACTCTACCTTGGTTGGCATGTTTAATTAGTTATTTTTTTACGAGTCCCTCAATGTTTTGTGAGAAACATTTCATTGGTCTCAGGATCCCTGGGCAAGCATATGAAAAGTTTATGATTGGATCTTATATTCTTTTTCCAGCTACAAGTGTCTAGGCCTTTAGCCCCTTCTTCCCATGAAATGAGTTACAATCCCTTCTTGGGTAAATGTGGTCTGAAAACCCAAAATATGAGGAAACAAAGGGAAATAAACATGGAGAGTGGAAAGTATATGAGAGAGTGGTATGGTGACTCATCAAGGAAACCCTCCAGTAGCAGCCCTTTCCTCGAGGGTGACCACTTACTAGGACAACAATGTCAAACACCAAGGTGAAACAAGGAAACAATCATAATTTCCAAGAAAATAAAAATCAAGAAAGGACCCTTTGCAACATATCCAAATGCTTCATTTATTAAAATGACGCTTACCACAACACTAGAATCATTACCTCATGGAGCAAGACCTGTCATCCTCTGTGAGCCAAATTGGTGTGGTGAATGGTGCAGCCATGAATCTCATGGTGATGGGTGGTGTGATGTGGGGCTCTGCTTGATGGTCTGTCTCTTATTACTCCATGTTTGCAACCTAAGGGCCTCGAGACATCATATCCTTAGTTACCCCTATAAATGGGGGGTAACACAACCCACTCCAGCTTAAGGTAAGATGAACATCATAGGGCACATGCCCTTGACACTATGCTCATAGGAATTCCTACACGATGGTGGGATGTGCATTGGGATCCTTATCGAGAATGGGAAGTTGTCGAAGAATCCATGTGGGAAAGATTCAAAACAGATGCATACTTTAATAGATACACCTTCCCATGTGAAAGGATATGGATAGCTAAATAGTGGTGTGGCATGCAAAAATGGTATATGAACGTTCAACGCGTGGTGCCAAAGAAACACCCTATATCCCGAGTTCCCTGATTCCTCACTGGAAAGGACAAAAAGTCGCATACACAGGGAATGGACATGGATACTCCCTTAATACCCCATGAAGAGATGTTCCCTACACTTCTCTTCCCCAACCCCATTGGGAAAATAAATGTCTTGGGCATCACTTTAGAGGAATTGGTTAATCAGTGGATCTTACTAGAACTTGCCAAGCCTAGTCTCGTACCTCCCTAGTAGAAGATGAATGGTTACACCTGAATGAGAACACATTGTGACCCATCAAGGATCGTTGCCTCCAACTAATCCATAATTGAAATAATGCCGGGGTGCAAAAGAACATCTGCTCCACCCTTGTAGAATAAAACTCGCACATGTGTGGTGCCACCTAAGTCATCATTAATTTAGAATATTTTCTAGTGACAATAAATTTGTGATAATAACGGTTGATGTGATAGGTAGATATACTGTGTCAACTTCATCCAATTTCAGGAATATGGGCTCATTAATACCAGTCACAGGAGGATGATTTTCCAGATTCAGAATAAATCTAGAGTTAATTGCAAGGACCAGTGAAAAGATTGACATTAAGGCGACAATGGTTGATCAATGTCCAGAACGAAAAATCTAATGGCTATAATGGGACATGGTGCCGACCAACTCAAGGAAAATATGGGGAAAAAACTCTGCATGCATGAAGAGCCATGTGTCATTATGGTTTCATCCTTTTAATAAGTATCATTGCATTCTAATTCCTTACCTCTTTTCTACATTCCGAACATTCTCCTTCATCTCCCTTGTAGTAAAGCGTTCATAGACCCAAGTATCCTATCCTTCCCTTGACATTCCAACCTCATTTTCACCATCATTGATATGGAATCATCGAGAAAACCTCATGCATGACCAAAGGCTAAGGACATGAAATATGGGGAAAAAACTCTGCATGCATGAAGAGCCATGTGTCATTATGGTTTCATCCTTTTAATAAGTATCATTGCATTCTAATTCCTTACCTCTTTTCTACATTCCAAACATTCTCCTTCATCTCCCTTGTAGTAAAGCGTTCATAGACCCAAGTATCCTATCCTTCCCTTGACATTCCAACCTCATTTTCACCATCATTGATATGGAATCATCGAGAAAACATCATGCATGACCAAAGGCTAAGGACATGAAATATGGGGAAAAAACTCTGCATGCATGAAGAGCCATGTGTCATTATGGTTTCATCCTTTTAATAAGTATCATTGCATTCTAATTCCTTACCTCTTTTCTACATTTCGAACATTCTCCTTCATCTCCCTTGTAGTAAAGCGTTCATACACCCAAGTATCCTATCCTTCCCTTGACATTCCAACCTCATTTTCACCATCATTGATATGGAATCATCGAGAAAACCTCATGCATGACCAAAGGCTAAGGACATGAAGGAACAACCAATTCCCAATCCAGTGCTACCCTATGACGTACCATTCAAAGGCCCTACATTCAGAAAGGTATCCTTGCTCAAGTGTGTGGACTATGACATCTGGGATCCCCATAAGTTCCCAAAACTTCAAGTCGAAAAATACACAGAGGTAATCCAACAAGAATATGGAACTAACACACTAATACATATGGGGTCAAAATTCGACAAAATATTATGACGATACGAGTTAAATTAATCATACTGTCTCAAATTAATACTCTTTCAATATTTTTTTTTAGCCCTCCTTGACATTCGTCGTACTTTTGACAACCCTTCTCACTACATCACTATAACGATGTTAGAGAGCCATATTTTGACAAAAGTTACACTTCTTTTCAACAAGGTATGGTCGTCACTATAACGAGAGTTCAAACATGCATCTGTCTAGCGACATAAATACAAAATTTCGTCCATATACTGACTAAAATGCACACTTTCGTCGATATACAAAAGCAATAGCACTTTGACTAGTTAGATTTTGCGTTCTCAAAGATCATAAAAAATTTAAACGCCCATCGATATCCTGACGAAATTTTCCCGTCATGCTGCAAAGATCAGAGTTAGAACCTTTAGTGATCCAGTGCCCAATATACGTCATGTTGACATAGAGGTGTCCACACAGGAGGTGACACGCGGAAAGTGACGATGATCCAGATTTATGTAGGAACACAATGAAATACCGAAATATGCATAAATGCAGAGATGCAACGGAAATAAGACTTCATTTCATTAATAACAAATGACTGAAATATGCTTACAGATAGAATGTAAGTAAACTAGCTAAGGCGCTGGTAGCTTATCTCTGAGAAGAGATGTGGCTGCTACTCGCATCCGTCAGAAGATGATTACAATGAGGCTCTAGAGGCCTTTTTACAATAGACAAGAATGCCAAAAGTCATATACATCCAAAAACCT
>ML785457.1:182309-198047 GCA_009831015.1 Picea engelmannii
AAGATGATTCAAAATGAAAATGTCTCCTTGGTATATATAGGAGACTAGGAGGTATAATTACAACTAATGGCCTAAAGCTGACATAAATAAAATAACATTAATAATATAATATGCCCCAATTAAGGGGTAATGAGACAATATTAGGGCTTAACAAATGCACCTCCATTGGTGCTCTTTCTCTCGTCCACACAATTTGCCCATTCAACATCTAAATAAGCAGTTAAATGAAAATTCTAATTTCTAGGATACCACAGACCATAAGTCATTGTGCCCTTCAAGTATTTGAATATCCTTGCTACAACTACTAAATGACTTTTTTTAGGATCAGTTTGATAATGACCTACCATTCCAACATCTTGCATTATATCAGGACGGGATGCTGTGATGTACAAAAGACTGCCTATCATTGATCAATATGTCCTTTGATCAACATCAAGTGAAATATCATCTTTAATGAGATTGCAACCGACCACCATAGGTGTACTAACATGGGAATAATCTTCCATCTGAAACTTCTTCAACATCTCTTTCAAATATTTTTCTTGAGTGATAAAAATTCCTACAGAACTCTGATTTACTTGTAAACCAAGAAAATATGACAGTTCTCCTATCATGGACATCTCAAACTCTGTTTGCATAGAATTAAAAAACCACTGGACAAAGGAATCATTAATACAACAAAAAATAATGTCACCTACATAAACCAAAACAACTAGTAAATCATCACCTTCAGACTTGATGTAGAGATTGCTGTCAACAATACCTTTCTTGAATCCTTTGTCTTGTAAAAATTTCTCCAGCCTATAATACCAAGCTTGTGGTGCTTGTTTTAGTCCATATAAAGCCTTCTTCAGTTTGTAGACATAGTCAGGATTATCTATCAATGAGAATCCTTCAGGTTGCTCCATATATACTTCTTCCTCTAGATCTCCATTAAGAAATGCTGACTTAACATCCATTTGATACACTTTAAAGTTTTTATGACATGAATATGCAAGAAACATTCTGATGGATTCCAATCTTGCCACTGGTGCAAAGGTTTCATCAAAATCCTGTCCTTCAACTTGTGCATACCCTTTACAGACTAATCTGGCTTTATTTCTAACAACTTGTCCTTTTTCATTCATTTTATTGTTGACCACCCATTTGGAGCCTATTACATTCTTATCTTCAGGTCTAGGAACAAGCTCCCAAGTATTGTTCTTATCAATCTGATCAAGCTCTTCATTCATATCTCTAATCCAATCATTATGCTTGATGGATTCATCAAAATTTTTAGGTTCAATCATAGATATAAAAGCAACCTGATATTGTTTTGAGTCTTTAATCAATTTCCTTCTTGTCTGAACTCCTTTATTTCTATCTCCAATTATTTGATTTTCAGGATGATTCTTTCTAACAATTCTGAGAGGTGGTTTTGTTTCTTTCTGCTGATTTGTGTCAGCCTGAGTATTTGTATCTTCATATGATTCAAATTCTTCTCTTTCTGATCCTTGGACCTGTTCATCTTCATCTTCAACTATATCTTCTGTGCTTGGTTCAACATTGCTTACATTTCATACTGCAATTTCTTCATCAACCTTTATGTCGATATAATCAACCAATTGATGCAGCCTCTTATTGTAACATCTGTATCCTTTACTGTTTGTAGCATAACCTAAGAAGGTACCTTCATCAGCCTTGTCATCATATTTGCCAATATTTTCATCATTATTCTTAATGTAACATTTACTCCCAAAGACTTTAAATGCTTAATTGAAGCAGTTCTTCCAAACCATAGTTCATAAGGAGTCTTGTCACTGTGTGGCCTGAGATGAGCTTTGTTAAGAATATGAATAGTTGTATGGATTGCTTCCACCCAATATGTCTGAGGTATATTCCTTTCATTCATCATTGATCTTTCCATTTGCTGTATTGATCTATTCTGCCTCTCAACAACTCCATTTTGCTGTGGAGTCCTTGGAATTGTGTACTCTCTTTTGATCCCATGTTTATAATAGAACTCTTTGAAGTTCCATGAGATAAAATATCCTCCTCTATTAGACCTTACTGCCTTCAATCTTTTTCCTGTTTGATTCTCAGTTAGAGCCTTAAACACTTTGAATTTTTCAAATGCTTCAGATTTTTCCTTCAAAAAGACAACCCATGTTAGTCTAGAATAATCAGCAATAATCAACATAAAATAGTTTTATTTTTCTGTACCTTCTTTCCATGATGGTCCACATAAATCCATATGTACTAACTGGAGAGGTTTTTTTATTGAAGGAAAGTTTTTAGATTTGAACTGTGTCCGAGTAAGCTTTCCTATTTGGAATGATTTACAAACAGAATCATATGGCTTTGATATCTTTGGAAGATCCTTTACTACCCCATTGTTTCTAAGCTTGATTATATGATCAAAATTTAAGTGTCCAAGTCTCCTATGCCATAACCAACTTTCATCATACTTGCTTAAGTGACATTCTTATTTTTCTTCTTTTAACACATAGACATTGTTTTTTGTTCTTATCCCTTTTTCAACCAACTATCCTGGATTCACTGACTTTATTTTACAATCTTTAGAAGTAAAAACAACTTCACATCCTCTGTCAAAAACTTGACTGACACTTAGTAGATTATGTTTCAGACCATCTACAAACAACACATCTTGATCTTTTCCTTTGCCATTACTCAGAGTTACTATTCCTTTACCTTTTATTTTTCCTGGTGCATCATTTCCAAACGTTACATTCCCTGATTTGCTTTCACTTAGAGTTAGAAACTTACTTTTGTCTCCAGTCATATGTTTGGAACATCCACTGTCAATATACCAGGGATTCTTTTGTCTTTGGGCTAATAACACTAGTCATCTTATTTCTTCTTCCAAACCTTGAAATTTTCAGTGGTGGGATTCAAATTTGGCTTCTAATTCCTTAAGCGACAATTTGCAGCTTTATGTCCATAGTTATGGCAGACGTAACATTCTGGTTCACTGAATAACAAATCATAATGATTGTTATGCTCATAACTGTTGTTATGTCTCACCTTCATCCTTCTCCCAACCATCACATGATTTATAGTCTATGGTTGTTTGTTGCTTGGCTGTCTCAATCTTTGTTGATTATTCCTTGAGTAACTAGATTGCTCATATCTAAATCTTAAAGAACAAGTTTTATCTTTGTGACCAAAGTTAGAACAGAAAAAACAATATCCATAGAAAAATCCTTTGTACTTGGAAAAAGACTATCTTCATTGAGCATGTCGATTTCTTCCATATAGATAATTTCTCTGATCTACAGATTCAGTTATGGTAATTTTTCTTTCATTCCTTCTTGGTGGATGATTTTCTTTCTTTGTTTCTGCAGAGTGGTTGTTGTCAATGATTGTAGATTTGACAAACTTGATGGGTTCTGTATTACTTGGATGATCACTACTTGATCCTTATTCATAGCCCAAACCAACTTTCAACTTTGGATTCCTTTGCTGATTTAGAATGGAGGTTAATCCTTCTGATGCTTTAATACTTGACATATTTTGGTGATAGAATGCCTTAAACTTCTCCATCTCTTTTCTAGTTTTTACTATCTCTTCTTCTAAGGCTTCACATCTTGCTTTCTTTTCTGATAACTAATGTTTCAGAATGTACTCTATTTTATTTGCCTCTTCTAACTCCACTTTTAGTAAGTCAAAGTCTTCATCAGGTTTTTTACCATTCATTTTGAACTGCAACAACAACTATTTTTGTTTTTTCTTCTTACATCTGAGTCTGTCAATTTCTTCCAAAGCACTGATTAATTCATCTTACATATCCACCACAACTTCTTCATCATCCATGTCACCTTCTATGTGTTTATCATCAATATCTCCCATAGCCATAAGCATAAAATCATTCACTTTGTCTTCACAGGATGAATCACTATCTATGTCTTCTGATGAGTCATCATTATTTGCACACAAACTTTTCTTTTTACTATATTTCTTAAATTTGTATTTCTCTTCATCATCAGAGTTCTGGTCCTTTTGGTATTTTTTCTTGTGAGGACACTTAGAAGAAAAATGACCTATTTTACCACAGTTAAAGCATTTGAAGGGCAACTTTCCTTGGTATTTGCCTGATCCTCTCTTTAACCTTCTCACAAATTTTGCCTCAATATCATCTAGTTCTGAATCAATAATCTTGTCTGCTTTAAAAGACGTTTCTCTAGTAATGGATTTATCTTTGCTAATTCTCATTTCATATGCAGTTAGAGTACCTAGGAGTTGATCAATGGACAGAGTTTTAAGATCATTTAATTCTTCTATTTCATAGAATTTTGGATTAAATTTATCAAGCAGAGATCTTAAAATCTTCTGAACTAAAAATGATTATTCAATCTTCTCACCAAGACCCTTCATGGCATTCACAAGTTCTTCAACTCTTAAAATGTACTTGCTAACTATTTCATCTTCATTCATCTTTATTTGTTCAAATTTCAATCTATATGTTTGAAGTTTTGCATCTTTTACTTTCTCATTTCCTTCATAACTGCTAATAAGTTTATCCCACATTTCTTTGGCAGTTTCAAGATGCATCACCTTTACAAACTCAGCTTCAGTAAGTCCATTCAAGATAGCATTCATTCCCTTAGCATTAAATCTAAATTCTAACTTATCATCCTTGGAATCTAGCACAACAGGCTTTGTATATCCAGTCTCTACTACATCCCAAACATCAATACCTAAGGCCATTAAGTATGTTCTCATTCTAACCTTCCAGAAGGAAAAAAATTGTTCCATCAAAGAAAGGAGGCTTATTGGCTGAAGTCCCTTCATGAATTATCATGTTTAAGCTTACATATCTACCTTTAAATAAAAGGAAATCGCTCTGATACCAATTGTTGAAATTACTAAGACAATTGAGAGGGGGGGGGGGTGAATCAGTTGTTACTGTGCTTAAACAATTTATGACTTATTCAAACAATTTTTAATCTCTTCCAAGTGACCATCAATATTATACAAGATATGAACAACATAAATAATGAACATCAGTCACACATAAGATATACATAGAGACAAATTTTCACGAGGAAACCCATAAAGGGAGAAAACCTCTTCTTCTTTGAATGATAGGCAATCTTTTAAGTTCTGTACATCATCTATCTTTGAGAACCAACTCAATGTCAGGCTACTACCTCTGTTTTGAAAGCTCCAACTTGATGAGAGCACCAACTCTCTTATTTATATAGAACCCACTAGAAGGAAGCATCAACTCCCTCAGTGTTCTAGCACCAACTGGTCTTATACAAGCACCAACTTGCATACATAAAACTCTGTGTTTTCCCTAGAACCACCCTGCCACCTTGTTTTCTAGCCACAACTATATGGAAGATACAACTCCCAATATTCAAGCACCAACTTGAATATCAGAGGACCACAGTCCTCCCTAACACCACCCTACCTCCCTAAGTGTAAATAAATGATTGAATAACGAACAATATAGGTATATCGATTCTTAGCACTTCTTCTCCGTTCTGCAATTCTTCTCTTCTTAACTTTTCTTCTGCTTTGTTCATACTTGGTTTGACTTGCTTCTGTCTGTTTTGCAATTTTTCTCTTCTTCTGTCTATTCTGCAAATCTACTCTGCTTCTGTCTGTTCAACTTCTATTTCTCATCTCTGAGTTTCATCTCACACTGCGCATACTGTAATTTTTCTTTTCTTACAATTCAACTCATTTTTCAGTTAGAAAAACCAACCTCACACAGTCACATGCATTTCTCTTGTATGTTGTATCCCCGATTTAGTTACACCTCCAATTTCCAAGGAAACACATCAGCAACTGAATCACCAAATGTCAAAGAACTATGATTCAGTTATGCTAACTAAATCGTAACTGAACAATTAACAATGAGGTGAAAAAAATATCCCTTCGATCAAATTCCCAATTAATCAACATCATTGGATTAAATTCACAGGGTCTCCCATTTACCCCATATGCCCACTAGCTATGACCACGGGCCTAATCAAAAGTCACTTTGCAGTTTCACATTTCATGAATTTTGTTGTGAGTCACTCTAACTCTTCCAACTCCCAATCACAAAATGGAGCCTTGCAACTTGCAAGCTCCTTCCTTCACGTGCCCACCAACGATGACCACCGGCTACGCCAACATGTGCTTTGCAATTTCGCGTATCATAAATCTTGTGACGAGACTTCTCGAGTCTCCCATGTCATGATCTCCAAAATGGAGCTTCGATGGGATATTTCCTTCCTCTCATATGACCAACAGTTGTGACCAAGCGCTTATCCATAAAGTGATTTCACAATTTCACGTTTCAAGTGATCCAACTGTGAGCTGCCTCGACTCTCCCATGTCGTGATCTCTGAAATGGACCTTAGCTGGACTAGCTCCTTCCTCCATCCTTCGACGATGTGACCTTGGCTATGACCACAGGCCAAACATTCAAGCGCTTCGCTTGCCAGATCAACGATCTAGAACTTTGGTGATTCGACGGTCCTGATACTTTTGCGACTTCGCATATTGTGAGTTCCCGTGTCATATCCCTTTGACTCCTCCAATGTGTAGGTCAACAAAATTCCAATCGCTTGCCACGTGTCCTCTGGCTCCAACGACCAAGATTGTTTCATGACTTCGCGTCTCATTTCCCTAGACAATCAATGGTCTAGATATCTCCTCAATCCGACGGCTCAGATCATGTCACGATTTCGCATTTTGTGACTTTGGAGGTTAGAGCACCTCCTTCCTTTGACCCTTCATTCAACAAAATGCTGATCTCTTGCCACGTGTCCTTCTTGGATCAAACGGTACCTCTTCTTTGGGGACTTTGTAAGCCCACTTCACCTTGCACTTAAATATCGTGCTCATTCTTCTAGATCCAACGACGTTCGATCCTCGTGCTCATATTTGACACCTAAGATATGTTCTCCTCTTTTGCGCACTCCTCCTGTTTAAATTCAGATCCGATGGCCATCCGGAATTCAAGATGGGTGATCCAATGATCACTGTTGCTCTTCACTGTTGAGATTACACTTTTGATCTTGCCACTTTCTCTTGTTCATCATCATCGTGCTGATTTCTGATCTTGCCATTAATGACAACATGCATACTCTACCTTCTGTTTGTAAACATGCCAACAATCCCTAATCCTTGTAACCACTTTACATCATATTACTATGACTGTTTATATCATGTCCAACTCACTAACCTACAAAACCATATTATCCTAAGCAATTATATCTATAACACCTAATCCCTAACATTGGTAACTCCTAAGTCCATTAACCCCTTACACCTAGTTAACCCCCAAAATTGTTAACACCTAAACCTTTACACATAAACCCTATAACCACAACAACCTTAATATAAATTGTATTATATATAAAACCTTAATATAAATTATATAATATATAAAAAATTATTATAAACTGTTATATATTTGTTATATAGTACAATTTATATTATATAATATAAATTGTTTAATATATTTGTTATATTATATGGCATTTTAATAATACATATTTTATAAAACCCGCCAAAATTGAAAACTTGTATCAAATTGCAAAACCAAAGAAAATGACAAACAAAACCCTCTCGATAGGATCAAGACCTCGACATCAAATCATTCTGACCGACCCAACCCAACCCCAACTGCAAGAGCCAAAACAAGAGACATGGTGAGACAAAGAGCGACAAAGGATCAACAATGAGACATAGGAGTGACATAGGAGACCCTAGCTTGAGCAACATAGGAGACCCCACACAAACAATGTCGCCCAAATATGTAATTTTTTTCTAACCCCTTACAAAGGCATCATAGATAATCAATATGGATTGTACTAGAGGAGTTTTGAAGATAAAGTAAAAGCCAACATCTGTCTAATTTGAAACCTCCCCTAATTTCTATCTTATAATATTGTAGGGGGCATTGATGGAAGCAACATATGATTATGTTGGGATTCTGTTCCACATTAACACTCACGCTTATCCATTATTTTCTTACATAGATTTTTTTTGAAACACGAACACTTCAAACTTTATGTTTGCCAATTTTGGCATCTGGTAGAAATCCCAAATATTTCTGTAAATAATCTACAATCAGTCTGCAAATTTTTCAAGGATCAAAATATTTGCATTATAAAATTATAAAGTATGATTTTTTTTTTTAAATTATAAAAAATATTTTTATATCTTTTGTACTGGCCATTTTCCTACTGTATTTAGATCCTAGCTTTTCAAAAAGTTGGTGTATATGTATCCATGTCATGGTAACTTAGGCTTTTGCCAAATTATTTCATTTTGCATCCTGCTATTCAATTCTCATGGTTGTTTTAACTTGTGTTATAAGAAACACTGGAGTGAGGTTGTTTCCACTATAAGAGGTGTGATATATTATACAAAGTGTTTCCAAGCCATTCTAACCAAGGGATCACATGTCTTACCTAAGTTATATAGAGTTGGAGAAGTTAGAACACTACATTTTCAAGGTGTAACAACCTCTTCTTCCATTTCAAGAAGTTTTCCTTTGCTGCTTCGCAGTGAGGAAATGATGAAAGATCTTGTATATGAATTATGGACCTTTGTTGATAGGTGTTCACCTTCATATTGGAATTTTTTTGTTAATGTACATTTATGTAGGTTTTAATATTTTGTAATTTTATGTAATCATATCAACTTCAATGTCAATGAAATTACGACATACAAAGAAACAATGATTTTTAATTGTAGGTCTGCATTTAGCCATTGATGCATTATAGAAGTTTGAATCTACCAAATTCAAACAAGGTTATACCAATTACACTGGAACCATAAAGGACATTGTCCATTCGTGCCAGATCAACACAGAAATGAATGAATTCAAATTGTCCTCCCAACTTTCCAATGAGCAGTCTTAGTGTATCCTTTTCTTGAATTCATATTTGAAAACCTTGTGATGCTTGTGCCTGATAGTTACAATGTGCCTCTCATCTATGTGAATCAACTTCCAAAAGTATATTCAGTGTAAATTCTAGAACATATGGAATTGTGTGAATCCTATATCTCTCCTAAATTAATTAATTGTAATGTATGTGTGATTTGCCAGTTATTTTTGTAATGAGGAATATTTTATTAAGGTTATGGGAATATTCACACTTATTTTCATAGTTTTTTATCTTGTCTCCTCATCTTCTCTGAAATTTGAGGTTCACATGCTTTCTTTCTATTGGAAATATATAAGGTATACTCATTAATTTTCAACTTGTATGAAACCTCCCTTTATGATATATTTGAGTGACCATTCATACTATAGCTTGAAATCCATACTTGTATTGTAGGTTGAAAAATGGTATATTGTACCCCAGAGACATGACGAAATTTGACATGTGGCAGGGTGATCATGGGAAGGCGCCAACCGGATCGCAATAGGTAAAATACTGATCTTCACATGAATTATTGTTGACAATGATTCCATTAACTTGTTTATTTTTTGATCCAGATGAGCACACAGGAGCACGATGATTAAGGTGATGAAATATATGATTCCCTCAACCCAATTGCAACAATTGGAAAGGGTTTGCGAAAGGCAAACAAATAACTCCTTCAATTGGCTAGTTGTAAGCCTATAGAGGAGACCACAACAAGGATGAGAGAGTTAGAGCAGACTATATATCAATATGTGGTAAGTGCCATTTTTAAAATAGATTATTTATGACATATATCAATTTATGAATTTATTTTTTCGTATGTTTATCTGAGCTAAACTAAAAATGGTTTCTTTTTACATAAATATTTGGAACTAACGTAAGATCTTGGTTGTGGGGACGTTGCTAGTAGCAGTGGTGCACGAACCCCATAACGCCCTAACATGATCCACATACCTTCGAGGTTGTTTTCATATCCATGTGTGGCTCAGACGACTGCAACTCTTGGGGCCCATGAGATTCCCCAACCGTTCATGCCAGACCATGGCGCACATGATGGTTTAGTAGATGTAGAATCTCATGAAGGAGAACCTATACACTGCTATCCTAGAGAAACATGTGGTCAAAGCACAAGAACAATATTGGTCAAACTTTTGATGGAAGAAAAATTTGTTCCCTTGAATATGTCACAAGTCCCAGGTAGTTATTAATATCTTAGTTAATTCCTATTATTTAAATATTGAAACTTGCATCTTTCAAATTATTTTAAACTAATTATCATATCTTTTTTGCAGGAAACAACATTTTTTAGAGGACCTTTCATGACAAGGTGTTAGAGATTTTTGGGCCCACCATTCACACATGGTGGAATTCTCAGAAAAAAAAATGGAAAGAAAAACTTATTAACCATTTGGTTGGCATGTTTGGTGATTCGTTCAACAAACAAGATATCACCTCAAAGACGGGTACATACTGAAATATGTCAGAGATCAATATAAGACTCAATTGGTAAAAAATCCTAAGTATGATCGTCTTGTTGCCATTCCTGAGAGGGAATGGAAGAATACACTGGAGGATGCAAAGGATATTGCATTGATACATGAAGGTAAGACACCACTTGACCTTGGAAGGTAAATGATATTTTGAGTTGAATATGGCGAACTTTCCTTAGTTGATCTATAGAAAAAATTGCATTGTCTAAGTACATATTTGAAACTTTTCGTAGGTTCCCGGACATGTTGAAAGCCACCAAGGCAAGACTGGATAAACACTAGCAACACAAACTTGGCCAAGGTGGATACCTAATATTAAAATCTCAAATTGTAAGCACCGAATAATTTTACCATACCATCATACAATTTTTTTTTAATTGCAACCAATGAGAAAAATTCATCGTATTATGGAATGCAGGGGATACGTTCAACAATGCGCCCACCAAAGAAGACATGAATATTGACTTCAAGTTTGAATTTCAAGTAGTGGTTGAACATAGAAAAATCTTGGGGAAAACACAATCGACTGACCCTTTGGGCGAGATGGTAAGTAAAATGACAAGACTGTAATTGTTCATTACTTGTAAGTACATATATAGACAATTGATTTATCACATCAATTAATGTGTTTATTTTTTTTAAGCATGCAAACAACCCCAATTCATTTGATAGCGGTACTGGACAAGAACCCCATGATTTTGTTGGTGTGCATACCCATCACGGTATGTGTATTTAAAATCAATTGTATATATCGACGATTAGTAATATTTAGTTGCAAATGGTGTACTTATAACGTTTCTTATTTGAATGGTAGAGGATGTAGATGAGGTCAGTGCTCACAGAGGAGAGGAACTGACGACAACCCGACAAATGGTGTCGATTTCTCCTCCAGTTAAAAAATAGAGTCATGATATTTGTATTAATGAAAGACTAATATGAATAATAATAACTAACCACATACTTTTAATGCTTTTTGTTGTTCTAGTGGATGCTCATGTAGTGTAGAAGCGTCTAGTAGTATGTCATATTACTAGAAGTAGTGCAATGGTAGAGATGATGCATAATCATGCAACACGACTAGAAGAGGTTCCAACAACTAAAGGGGTTGAAGACGATGTTAGTAGTGATGTTGTAGTACTGAAGAATTTTATTAAAAGGAAGAAACCAAAAAGGAATTGATTGTAAATATTTTGAGGAAAAAATTTATTAATTTAAATTATTAGTTGTACACTTTTTGTTTAAATTAATATGCATGATTGGGTATGGGGAATTGAGAGTGATGCGAGGTGGGGGAGGGGCTAAATGAGCTTCCACCTTCACATGGTTGGCCCTATTTAATAGAGAATAAATTATTCTCGAAACTAAGAGGAGCTCATTAAGGTATTCCTATTATCCATTTAATGATATTGTTTTTAGAGATTATTGAATGTAATTTGATGTGGCATTTTATGTTCTCCCTTCAAATTGATGCTTTCCAAATATTAATGTGCAGAAAGGCATATTCTGAGGACTTGGAAATGTAGAATGCTTGCTTGAGTTAGTGATTGATTCAATGAACATTGACAACAATATTGATAAATCAGATGGTAGGAAAAAAGTGAGTTCCAATTTTAAAGTTTCTTGTACTAAGTTTGATTACTTTCTTAGTTATATGTTTCTATTTGTATCGACTTACTATTTATATTGTTGACTTATATCTCTAGCTCAACAAAATAACATCTTTGGTTTTGTTCGTGTGAAATAAATAGTTTAATAAATGGCCCTTATATGACCATCAATATAAATAAATGCTATCATCTTTGAGATTCAGACTTTGAGATAACCTAGGTTTCCTTCCTAAGGAGGATGCACCCAACTTGCCAACAACTTTCAACTCAACATCTATCACTTAAGGAGCTCATCCTCTTTTCAATCTTTCTATTTTGACTTGAGTGTACTGAGTGTACTCATGTAAATGCGTCTTTCCATCCCTCCAACTATGTGCATGAGTTCTTTAATATTTCTTCATATTGTGTCGACCTATTGTGAGGTTTTGTTTCACACCCTCCAATAGAATTTTTACCATTCAAGGGACCTAAAAAATCTACTGTCCATATGGTATCATCCCTCAAGAACCTAGGAAGACATTACAATAGTACATTGAGGTGTTCACTTGACTTCACATTCAAATCTAGGTTCTAGATTTAGACGAGGTATTCATTGTATCACCACTTGGGAGGTATTATTTTACACCCTCCAATAACATTTTTACCATCCAAGCCACCTCACAAATCTACTGTCCAGATGGTATCATCTCTGTCAAGAACCTACAAAGACATTACAATAATACATCGAGGTGTTCACTTGGATTTTCATTCAACTCCAGTTTCTAGATCTAAAGGAGGTATTTATTGTTAAATTTAATTCTATTGTATTGGCTTTTGTTAGATTCAAAGTTTCCATGTTTGAAAGTGTTTCACTTGACTAGGACTTAGAACATGCATTGGAAGTTGAATGTAAAGTTCAATGGTGGAATAATTTCCAATCCTCCCAAAACCATAATTCTCATTTCAACCCCCACACTTAGAGTGCTTCCAATAGTCCTATAGCTTTTAATCCTCATGCATATAACCCTACATTTGTTAATCCTTCTTATTCTAGACCTAATCAGTGGTGCCACTACCATTGCACACAACCAACACTATAACAAATAGCCATGCTCTCAACTATTCATAGTCATCTCAAGCACTATATATTGACTCGCCCTCTTGTCTTCACAAGTCCAACATTGCATCCTACACTTTGTATCCTCTAACAATTTCATAGATATTGAATTCTCTCACTTGCCTTTTATTTTTTATAAATGAACACAAAGAACCTTCTTCCATCTCTACCAAAATTCCTAAATGTTATGATAATACACTACAAACTCTCATACAAGATCTCTCATCACTCCAAATTCATTAAAATGTCTAAAACCAATAACTATATTAATCATTATAGTTACATGCTCTAGGATATGATCACTATATTAATTCAATGGTATCGTTTAGATATTCCTCTTGTCCAACCACATAAAAATATGGGACACTAGGAGAAGCTTTCATAATCTTCCCCAGTAATGACATGTCTAAGCTTACAGATTCATAGCTCAACCTTGGGTGACAATATTGACACTTTTACCTATCCTCTCTGTAGCATCATTGATTGGATAATTGATTATCATCACACATATGGATTCAGTGGCCTCAAAATCCCTTATTTCACCTAGATTTCACTTGGATGACAACAAAAGAGATTTCCAAGTATGGTGCAGACCTTGAAGGCCTTATGAACAATTCTTTTCCTTGTCGGGACTCTAATGCAGAAGCATCTGGCATCAAGCTCTAGAACTGACCCAAGGGGTCAAAACATTTACCAAGGGATTTGGTTCCCTAATTTTATGTTGTAATATTTGTAAAATATATCTCGAAGATTGATTTGTTTCATAGTTATTAGTTTGTTGCTGAGATTCAGGAAATAATTCTAGTATAGAGGTTTGTTTAGATTCTTCGAGTGAGTTGGTTTTGCAGGAGCTATTTCGAGAGATCTGAGAATATATTTGTAATTTTATAATCTGATAGAGGTGTTGGATTACTAAGAGGGGGGGGGGTGAATAAATAATAGCGTAATTGTAATCCTTTTTCTTCAAATGTTATATCAATGTAGAATTATTATCCAATAATGAGCAATAAGAAATAAACAATCACACACATACACAATACACCAATGTTTTATGTGGAAACCCAAATTGAGAGAAAACCACAAAATACTTTTTCTTATATGTCTTGAAGAATTATATTCATTGGAAGCACCAACTTCCTTTGTTTTCTAGCTACAACTGGAAGGAGGATCCAACCCCCTAGATTCTCAGGCTACAACCTAAGGGAAGATCCAACTCCCCAATTCTCTGGCTACAACTAGAAGGAGGATAAAACCCCCTATGTTCTCTGGCTACAACCGGAAGGTGGCTACAACTACCTGTTCTTGCCCCGTCCTGCCACCCTGAAGTAGAAGTAGAATGATGGAACCACTGCCACACTATCATTGTGAGATATACTACTGTAAACCTGTACCGATAAATTTGAACCATTCATCAACCTGTACCTCAACCTGTAATCAATCTGTACCATAAACAAGTGCATCAACCATGAACCAACCTGTACCAAACAACCTGTAATCAACCTGTACCATAAACAAGTGCATCCAACCATGTACCAAGTATGTACCAATCATGTGTCAAATAATCATCAACTATGACTCATCACTATGTACCAACATCATCAACTATACACCTCATGTATGTGCCAACTCATCAACTACTTGTCTCAACCATGTACTCAACATGTACCTCAACCAAAAGCCCTCATCAATTTCATTATCCAAATCTGATTTGTAGATCTGTAATAGACCTGGTGTATATGATCAAATTCCTACAAACCTTAATTAACTTTAACAACAAGATACTATCATTTTCATCAAACCTTTCTTTAGTCTCACATGCCTAGTTTTGGATTAGTCAACAACCCTAACTTGAAGTAATCATAACTTTGAACCTGTAATGTATACAGATCTAAAATTGATACACAATGCTATTCAATGTGTTTTATGCAATTCCTCCAAGTGTCACTACTTGGAACCTCTTAGAAAAGTATTTATAGCAAAAATGGCATACCTTACTGAATTCTGGCTTATTCTAGAGAGTGACCTTGTAGAGCGTTCCCCACACAAAATATTCATTGAATTGATATGAAACTGTTACAAAACATACTACATATTGTACCCTAACCAACACATTTTGTCTCACTAAATTTTGATCTGTTATGAATAAGTTATGATGTTTTTACCCGAAACATCTGTTTTTGATTAGTTTTAGGACTAGCCACAAACCTTATTTTCCACGGAGTGTAACTCCCAAAATACAACGACCCACAAGCTTAATTTTTTACCACAGATACTTGAGTATGTTTTCTCAAAGGAATAACAATTTCACAATTTGAATCACTATAGAAAAAAATTTATAGCGAAAATGGTGAGATGACTCGTAAATAACATACCTTAGAAAGCACCATCAAAAGAATTTATCCTTCCTTGCATTTCAACCTTATTTTCTTCACCTTCCCTCATAAATTCGGCTTAGATATCATTGGTTACCTCAGACACCTATAGATATTCAATATGCTCAAGTGTAATTAAAATGAGAGAGCATTGCCTCTTATTTATACTCTCCAAGTAGCTTCCTTAAAAACATTTTCTAGGTCACTTGGCCCACTTTCCTTATTTTAGGGTTAACCCACTTCTAATTTCTCCATTAAATTTATTATTGAAATAATTTATTTTGTATTCACTTT
>ML785457.1:211660-268517 GCA_009831015.1 Picea engelmannii
TTTCCTTATTTTAGGGCTAACCCACTTCTAACCACTTGTCCACTTAGTAATTTCTATATTCACTTTATTATTTAAATAATTTATTTTGTATCCACCTTGACTTATAGTACACTCATCACTTCACTTTATTATTTAAATAATTTATTCTTTGCAACCACTTTGACTACTTTGACCTTTTGGGGCTTCTAGATGACTCATGAGGGTTCTTCAACTTCACATGGCCATAACTCTCTAACCATGAGGAGTTATGTGACATTCCACATACCATCGGAAATGACATGACATGTACTATCCATCTATAATAGTCTTACCTTCAAATATATTAAAAATCATACCATTATACATTAAACAAACTTGGGTCCATTACCCAAACCTTTGTGCTATTAGAATTTGATACCAGACTTTCTTCAAGAGATGACATCAATGACAACCAACCCAAATAATCAACAACCTTCACATAAATAAATTATGAGTACATGGAGATTAACGAACGCTGATCGTAGAGAAGGTACATATATGAAAAAGGGATGTCACTTCACTCAGAACTGTGATGTAGGTCAAGCCTTTGAAACCCAAGAATTGGACCTAATGTGTTCTCCATTCCAAAGCTCGTAGATATTAGGTTTCACACATTCCCATGGTATTAAATTTATAAGAAAAATTTAGTGGTGAAATATGTGATAAGATCGATACACCACTCCCAATGTTGTTGCCTCTAGCGAAAGATTGATAAGACCGCTTCACCACTCCCAATGATGTTTCCTCTACCATGTCACAACCTATATTTTCCATATATATTTTTAACACGTGTCATCGATTTAACCCCATACATGTGTCATCCATCCTACATGTATGACACATGTCATCAATTTTAACCCCGTAAAACTAGTTATTTTATCATTTCTATATGACATGTGGCACTTATGTATAATCTCCATGTCAACTTATCTTACCCCAATGCCTGACATGAGAGAATTTAAGTGATAATTATAGATTAATGTGGTAATTAAGGTTAACACAAGAATTAAAAAAAAATTTAATTATAGGTTTCCACGTCATATTGGGCATCAAATGAGCAATATGATCCCCGATGCCCTGAGGTCCCAATGTCCGAGAATTACGATAGTAATTAGATACACTGAAGAATTAATCTAGGATTAATTAATTTAAATTTTTATGCTGTCGATCATATGTGCACCATATTTTCAATGTTAATAAGGCCTGCCACCATACGCTTCACAATTAATGGTATCAACACATGAATTAATGGTAATTGGTTGGCAACATATGTGTTTTAAATTTCGATGTACAATGTTCTTATTGCTCTGCACGAGTTCATTGCTTCTATTGATTTCAACTTTTGTTTGCAGACCCCATTCTTGGAAAATATTTCTAAGCAGTTCCCATGGTGCTTGGAAAATAAAAAAAATAGAATCCATCTCAATAGACGGAAGACCAGGAATCTAAAAATCCCAACTCTAATATATTCTTAGACACTTCTTATAAATTTCACTCCAGGATCAAGACTTGGTACATGATCTTCAAGATTTTTGAGGAAGAAAAGTCTGGCGCAACAACAAAGAGTGAGAGTGATGATGAAACCTATGCCTCGGAAATAACTTTTCAGGATATTGCTAAGTCCAGGTTACATAGAGTTGCATGAAGACCTAGGTTGACGACATACACATATATTATATGTTGGGATTTGGAACATGTAGACCTCCATACGTGAACTATTGTCAACAATAAGAAGGTGGTTATTGGATCCTTCAGGCCTAGAGACATCCAAGTAATGTATAAACTGCCCAAACCTGAAATATTTTATAATAAAGAGTTACTGGAAAATTTTAATCAAGAGGAATGTGTGCAATATGATTTACAATTGCCACAGTTAATTAAACATTAATGGGATGATGAGAATAAGTTTAAAATTGATAGCTTGGGTAAATATGCTACTTCTTCCCGCAAAGCAGGGAAATTATATGTCGCCACCCTAATGTGCCAATTATATGGTGAAAATAACCCTAATTATTTAAAATTAGAATGGGTTCCAATTATGCACAGAGTAATTAGTGGTTACAACTTCAATTGGAGTACTATTCTATTTGATAACCTTTATAGGCACATTGAAATTTTTCTTAAGCTAAAAGAGAAAGGCCAATCCCTTCCATTTTATATGTTAGCTTATATAATGGATGAAGTTTGCTTTCATACTTAGTTTCCTCAAATGGGCTAGCAATGGAATCTAAGTTCTGCAGAACCTATTCATACTTATCATTCTAAGCTATGGGAGGAAAACACCAAGTATCAATTTTTTGAAATCTGTCATCATGTTATTATTCCTCTTCACAAATCATTCTTCAATTTTCTACCACCCAAGATCAAAGAGAAAGCTATGCACAACTTAGATCCAACTGGTGATTGGTATATTGAAGAAACATTTTCCTATATTAAGGTTTATGGGTGTAATGCTCCTCCTCATTCCTTGCCTAAATTTATGTTCGATAGATTTGTTTGTAGAGAAATATCCTACCAAACAACAGTTACATGCATAAATAAAGAATTACATGCTTTCTCAAAGAGAATTTGGCCTACTTTTCCTGTGCATATAGGCCCATATACTCTTTTTGGTGTAATCCATGTCAAAATAAAAGCTATGGCATTGGAAGATATCAATTTGTCCTGTATTGAAATTAAGAGGCACAACCCTTTAAAAATTTTAGATCAACATTGCATTCTTGTTGGTGTAAAGAGATATGTTCATGAAGAATCTCCTCATGATAATATTTCCAGGAGAGCTATGTATTATCAATAAGTTTTGCAGAGAATTCAAGGCATCCCTAAGCATGCACATGATGGTTTATTAAATTTCCAGAAGGAAAGGAGGAGTTGCCTCCCATCGATCCTCTAAAAAGAGTACACAAAACAATCTCCTAGGACTCAACCAAAGACACAATTTAAAATATCTCAGACAAACGAATCAACATAAAAATTATCTCAAATACTCAACCCTTCCCAACAACAGATGGAATCCCTGCCAAACCATAAAATTTCCAAGGTAATTTTAGAAGTACTATCAGAAGAAATATTAAAAGAAAAGATCATCCAACAGATAGATCAAAAGACGTTACATGTTGAGTCTCTTTTGTCTGAAAATATTCAACAAAGACAGTCACAACACAAAGAGAAAATTTCTACAAGTCATACTCTAACATGACCAACAAAGATATTATATTCACTTCAAAACTCTGGTCAAGGTCCAGAGACTCCTTACAAAAATACTCAAACTCAAGAGCATGAAAATTTGGTTTCTTCATCAGTTTCCCAAGTCACACCTCTAGCCAATATTCCTGGGATTTCATTCCCGAATCCTTTATATGTTGATTCTTTGACATTGATTGAGGAGGAGGGAGCTCCTCCTACAAACTTCTTCTGTAGTATGAAGAAGAGAGTAATTATAGAAGAGATGATTCAAAAGAAGAATATTGGTCAGGTGAATGAACCACCAACAAAAGAAAGAATAATTTGGGATGGTTCCAGACAAGATGATCAATAATTTGTAGAACAATTGACAGATTCCATGGGAGCTTTTGCATCAACCAACATTTTCTTAGTAAATAATTTAAAGAAAATCATTAAGCTCCAACACTTAACATTCTCTTGTTGTCCCAAAATTTGCATGTAAAAAAACTAACTATAATACCCGTTCAAATTTCCCTTTTACACATGCATGTTGACTCTTACATTCCCCAATGTTGATTATACTCAACCCCATGCTCCCAATAACTATGTGAAGTAAATTTTCACACCAACCATCTTACATATATTAATGATTGGGACTTTGATACACTCAAAATGAAAATAGAAGGCTCATACAAAATAATAATTTTAGAAAGTGGATTGGGATTAATAGCCATGAATAATTCCTCCTTAGACCCCTCTCTTATGGAAACTTAGCTCCCATGACTCTGTCTGTGTCCATTTGCAACCAAAATTACATTTTTATTTTATTATTTCAATATACAATGTTTACATATTACATCATTGAGCTTGTGACCATACATTGTATTTATATTATACATCACTAAACCAGGCATTAAAAACGGGGATGCTATAGTTTTGCAGATAATTGTCTTGTTGATATCTCATTTTATTTATGTGGGCATGAACCCTTTTTCCCTTTGCAAGAACCTTCATGTTACTACATACCCACAAGAGATCAAGGTAGGCACATGAATCTACTTGAATGCTTTGTTGTTTTGTAAAATCCAATGTTTCCACCGCCTTACTAAACAAACAAAATAGCTCCTTACTTCCTTTGTCATCTAATCAACCCTCAATGCATAATTTGATTATCTCATTACAAGTTCTAGAGTAATTTTCATGGCCTCCCTGAGTAACATTTAAACTTTCTTTAGGAGAAAAATTACAAATATTTGTCCTTCTACCTTGATGAAACCCAGTGTAGTAATTCATTTGAGTCCACATCTAGAAATAATAAGAAGGTAGCAAAAAATAATGTGGGTTGTTCATTGCCACTGATTTGAGCATGGGAGTGAACATTAAATGGTTAAAGCAACTTTATTTCACAGATTTGGGGTGGTGGGGAGGCTTATGTATTTGATACAAGCCTGCCTTAGACTATGTAATCATTTCATTTTCTTCGTTTGGGGTTGGAAAGTACAACCTGGTCATGGTTGACATATAGGGGAAGAGTGGGCTGACATGTTAGGCAGTTATCTGTAGATCACATTGAAGGAGGGCTAATGAAATAGGGACGAGTTGAGGCAATGATTACATATATGGATGTCTGATATGTAATCCATGGTCGTCGTACCAATCTAATAGATGTGAGCAAACTAATTTTTTTTGGGAAAACATAGGATGTAGAGAGGGGAATTCCTAATGGTGTAAAATAGAATTTTTTATGGATACATAATTTTGTAAGATTTTTGAGAATCTAGGCTATTTGAAATTGGAAAAAATCCTTAAAGATATTGTTTCATCATTATTTCACCATACATAAATCTTAAATCATGATAAATTTTTTCTCATACTTAAAATTTACATTAAAACTCAATCAAATTTATAACGAAAAAATCCCTTTACTACAAGTTTATCTTTACCAAAGATTAGTTGCATATGAGATAATTTTTTTAAATTATTAACATATACTATAAACTTTTATGTTGAAACAATTAAAAAAAATGTTAAACCTTTAACATTTCCCAGTTTGCCAACATTAAAATCTGCGAGGTAATAATTATTGAAATTGCAATTTTGGATTCGTGAAATTGTTTGTTTAATGCAAAAATGAACTTAGCACCTTTTAATACTCCTATTACAATTAAATTATGTAATACTAACATATAATATTTTCCATTCTATCAAAATCCAAAATCACTCCTATAAAATTATTGTAAACTACCAAAAAGAACCAATTTATAACGTGTTAATATTATTCACCTTGATTGAGAAATGAACAATCAATTATTCACATCGACACTAAGAAAGGCTCGGTGTCATGGGGCTAGAGTTTTCTTTCTTCTTGAGCATCGCATACCACTCAAGAAGCCTGGTCTTCATGAGACACCAATGTGACCTTGGTAATTGGTCATGAGCATCAACTGCTTGTGTCAACCAAAATACACCTAATTGACATGTCCTGACCAAACCCAAGCCATGCACCTTCCACTATGCATAATTTCAGAGTGCTCATTTCATTTTAGGTGATGTTGCATTAATGTCATCCAACCACAAGAAGCCTACTATTACCTCCCTCAATCAAAGAATACTTGAACAACCAACTATCCAACATGAAACCATGTTGTCATCCATCTAATCTAATACATGATAGTGCATGAAGATCACGTCCTTCCTTTGTCAGAGATTCACATACCTTCGATGCAGTTATCAACACTATTTCCTTTCCATGGATAACACACAAAATATTTCACATTGCCAATTTGCACTATCCTCTGTTGAATATTTCCATGCAGTTCCTCGTTGATCGTCCAACCTACTCAATAAGGCATCCTTGGTCCTCCTAGCTTAGAAAATAGTACACCATTCTAACCATTTCATTGTTGCCACTTGCGAGTTAGTGACCAAGTCTACCAAAATATATAAACTTGTTGTGCAACTCGCTAAGTATACACGATGCACATTACATCATACCATTGTTAATAACACCTTCAGTCATATACTTACACTCAACATATAATACAAAGTAGTCAAAAAATAATTATTAATACAAAGCTCTCGAGAGATCATTGAAGCGATAATGTTGATCCACTTTGCATTAATTAAATGGAAAAAATGCATCTCTCCTTAGCCGATGGATTTACATTTGAAGTCATACCAACATTGCACAAAATATTACGTGATGCATTTGAAGACATTTTTTATTATGTTGAAGGAATGTACATAGGAAGAGAATTTACATGAAACATGTCAACAACCCAAAACCTGTCAACCATTACCACCTGCCACATCATGTATCCACTTGTCCCTATCTCTTTTCTATTTGTATTCTAATAAACTCAGATAAGATTTTTTTATGACCACCTCTTTTGTTACTACTACCTCCAATGGAATATCTCTATGATCTCTATGAGAAAAGATGTTGGGGAAGAAGAGGATAGGGATGCTTCAAGTGTTGATTAAGGTTGGTTGTCATTGATGTCAACCCTTGAAGAAAGCCCCATAGCACAAAGGTTGGGTAATGGACCCAAGATTATTTGATGTAAAGATGACTCATTATTTTCTTGTCATGGTTGATAATAAATAGAAATGGATGAACTCCAAAGTGGTCCCCTTATGGTGAAATCCCTCACAGGAAGATGCTTTGCGGATTGAGTTATCCTAGAAGTATGGTTAGAGAACCCATGCTTATTTTTGGAATAATGAGATTAAAGCCAATGAATTTTTCAATGAAACTATCCTAGATGTATATTTCTTGTCATGCCATTTACGGTGGTATGTGGAACATCACATAACTCCTCACGGTTAGAGAGTTATGGCCATGAGAAGTTGAAGAACCCAGGTTTGGGTAATGGACCCAAGTTTGTTTGATGGATAATGGTATGTGTTTAGATATATTTTTAGGTAATACTATTCTATATGTATAGTATATGTCATTTAATTTCTGGTGGTATGTGGAACATCACATAACTCTTCACGGTTTGAGAGTTATGGCCTTACGAAGTTGGAGGACCCTCACATGTCATCTAGAAGCCCCAAAAGGTCAAAGTAGTCAAAGTGGTTTAAGAGTTTTTAAAGGTAAATAATAAAGTGAAGTGATGAGTGCACTATAATTCAAAGTGAATACAAAATCAATTATTTAAATACTAAATTTAATGGATAAATTAGAAGTGGGTTAACCCTAAAATAAGGAAAGTGGGCAAAATGATCTAGAAGATGTTTTTAAGGAAGCTACTTGGAGAGTATAAATAAGAGGCAAGGTTCTCTCATTTAAATCACACTTGAGAATATTGAATGCCTATAGGTGTCTGAGGTAACCAAAGGATATATAAGCCTAATTTCTGAGGAAAGTGAAGAAAAGAAGGCCTGAATTCAAGGAAGGATAAATTCTTTTGATCATGCTTTCTAAGGTATGTTTTTTCAGGTCATCTCACCATTTTCGCAATAACATTTTTTCTAGAATGCTTCAGACCGTTAAATTTATAATACATTAAGGAAAAATAGCCAAGTATCCGTGGTAAAAAAATCATCTTGTGGGTCCTTGTAATTTTGGAGTTACACTCCATGGAAAATAGGGTTTGTGGCTAGTCCCGAAACTAGTCAAAAACGGGTGTTTCGCGTAAAAACGTCATAACTTATTCATAACAGATCCAAATTCAATAATACAAAATGTGTTGGTTAGAGTACAGTCTGTATTATGTTGTGTAACATTTTTTGATCAATTCAACAAATTTTCCGTGTGGGGCATGCTCTACAAGGTCACTCTGTATAATAAGCTAGAATTCAACAAGGTGTGCCATTTTTTCCATAACTCCTTTTCTGAGAGGTTCAAAGTAGTGAAAGCTGGAGAAATTGCATTAAAAACACTGAAGAACATTGTGTATCAGTTTCATATATTTTTTCATCACAGGTACAAAGTTATGATTATTTCAAGTTAGGGTTGTTGACTAATACAAAACTAGTCTTGTGAGACTAAGGAAACGTTTGATGAAAATTCTAGTCTCTTGTTGTTAAAGTTAAGGAAGGTTTTCAGGTATGTGATCATATACACCAGGTCTATTACAAAGTTAAAAATCATATTTGGATGATGAAATTGATGATGGATTTTGGTTGAGGTACAAGTTGGGTACATGGTTGAGACAAGTAGTTGATGAGTTGGCACATACATGAGGTGTATAGTTGATGATGTTGGTACATATTGATGAGTCATAGTTCATGAGTACTTGACACATGATTGGTACATACTTGGTACATGGTTGGTTTCACTTGTTTATGGTACATGTTGATTACAGATTGTTTGGTACAGGTTGGTGCATGGTTGATGCACTTGTTTATGGTACAGGTTGAGGTCCAGGTTGATGCATGGTTGATGCATGGTTGATGCATGGTTCAAGTTTATTGGTACATGTTTACAATGTTATATCTCACAATGATAGTGTGACAGTGGTTCCATCATTCTACCTCTACTTCAGGGCAGTTGGACGGGGCAAGGACAGGTGGTTGTAGCCACCTTCCGGTTGTAGCCGGAGAACATAGGGGGTTGTATGATCCTTCTAGTTGTAGCCAGAGAATTGGGGATTTGGAGCTTCCCTCAGGTTGTAGCCTAAGAAACTAGGGGGCTGGAGCCTCCTTCCAGTTGCAGCTGGAAAACAAAGGAAGTTGGTGCTTCCAATGAATGTAATTCTTCAAGACATATAAGATAAAGCATTATGTGGTTTTCTCCCGATTTGGATTTCCACGTATAACACTAGTGTACTGTGTATGTGTGTGATTGTTCATTTCTTATTGTTCATTATTGGATAATAATTCTACATTGATATAACATTTGAAGAAAAATGATTATAATTCTGCTATTACTGATTCACCCCCCCTCTCTGTAATCCAAAACTTGGTATCAAAGAAGGTTCCTTCATAAATCAGTTTAACGACTGAAAGGTATATCATGGAGAGTATCAACTCATATAAAAATGGAATAACACACTTTGATGGACAAAAGTATGCTTTTTGGAGCATAAGGATGAAGACATATCTACAAGCACAAGGGTTTGAAATTTGACAATCAATTGTAGATGGATACAAAGTACCAGCCATTCCACCAACAAATGACAAAGCAATGAAACTTGGGCAGAATAATTCGAAAGCTACAAGTGCACTTTTGAATGGTCTCAGTGAAAAAGTGTTCACAAAAGGTGCACATTATAAATCTGCCAAAGAGATTTGGGACAAGCTTCAACATATTTATGAAGGAGATACAAAAGTCAAAGCAACAAAACTTCAAACTTACAGAGGTCAGTTTGAACAACTAAAAATGAAGGAAGATGAGAATATTGCAGCCTACTTCTTAAGAGTTGATGAAACAATGAATGGAATCATAGGATTGGGAGAAGAAATCGAAGAATCTATAATTGTTCAAAAGGTACTAAGATCTCTTCCTATAAGATTTAACCCTGAGATATCAACACTAGAAGAAATATCAGATCTGAACTTAATAAGCATGGATGAACTGCATGGAATATTCACAGCATATGAAATGAGAACTGAATAGGAAAATCTAGATGTAAAAGAATCAGTTTTCAAAGCATCCAAAAGATCAAAGAAAAAGCAAAATTAACAAGAAGAATATAGCAGTAGCAACAATGTCTCGAAAGATGATGAAAAAGTGGCCAACTTTTTCAAAAGATTGAACAAGGGAACAAATGGTAGGTATTGAGGTAATCTTCCTTTAATTTGTTTTAATTGTAATGGTATCGGTCATTTTTCTAACAAATGTACTCATAAAAAAAAGAGAAATGATGAAGGTTACTCAAAAGGAAAACACACATATAAAGGAAAAATAACTACAAAGAAAGATTTCAAGAAAAGCTTATGCATCAAAGAAGACATCTCATCATCAGATGAAGATGAAATCAGTGACAGTGAGACACAAAGAGTTCTATTCATGGTAGTAAAAGATTCTGACAAAGAAGACTCTGAAGAAGAATATGAAGAAGCCA
This sequence comes from Picea engelmannii, assembly GCA_009831015.1. Classification (NCBI taxonomy): domain Eukaryota; kingdom Viridiplantae; phylum Streptophyta; class Pinopsida; order Pinales; family Pinaceae; genus Picea; species Picea engelmannii. The sequence continues at coordinate 221,857 of ML785457.1, forward strand.
AAGAAAGATATCAAGAAGTCAAAGATGAAATTGAAGAGGCAGAAGTCGACTGTCGAGAAGAATTAATGTGTGCCATAGAAGTTATCAGAAGAGAAAAGAAGAAAAATAAGAAACTACAAGCATAACTAGACAAGAAAAATGACACTTGAGAATTAGAACAAATGATCACAAGATTGAAGGTTCAAATAGAAGAAGATAAAAGAATTGAAGAAACACTCAAAGAACAACTAGAAGAAAAGGACAAGATCATTAGAAACTTAGAAGCAGAGATTGTCACACTAAGAAAAGATATTCAAAAGAAAAATATGCAGAATAGCTCAAAAGTTATGGATGAAATTATCAGTAGTTAAAAATCTCATCTTGACAAGTCTAGACTTGGATACAATCAGACAGAAAAGAGATCAAGCTCCAAAACAACAGAGCAAGAAACAAATCCAAAAAGCTATGCAGAAACAATCAAAGGGGATAGGAAGATGTATAAGGAAGATTACATGGACACTCCTCCATCGAGAATATTCATATTTCAGAATCAACAACAGACAGATAGGCCTCAAGAAGAAAAAGGATTCATAAGAGCACATTCTTTCAGAAGATATTCAACTCCCAGGTATCAAACTATATTTTTTGGTTTATGTTATGCATGCAATAATTTTGGACATAAAGCTGTGAATTGCAGAGCTAACAACATGAACAATAACAACTTTGAGATTCATACACAAAGTGGTTACTCAAGAAGACCTAGTGAAACACAAAGAAGAAGTTACAACATGTTTGAATCTTTGAGCACTGAAGTGGAATGTTACAAATGTAACAATTTTGAACACGTGGCCAAAAATTGTAGAATGACAGTCCCTCCTAAAGAACCTCAACAGAATAACAACAGTCATAGGTAAGAACCTCAAAAAATGACATGGATAAGAAAGCAAGATCAGTATAGCAATGAAGAATGCACAGTCGCTCTACAAGCTAAGAAGAAGAAACATGGTTGGTATGTTGACAGTGAGTGTGAAAAACACATGACAAGTGATAGAGACAAATTTATTACATTGCGAAAGGAAATAATGGATCAGTCTCCTTCGGAAATGATAATTCATCCAAAATCATTGGAGAAGGCACAGTCCGAATTGGGAACAAGAATAAAAAGGCACAAAATGTTCTATTGGTAGAAGATATGAAGCATACTCTTCTAAGTGTGATTCAAATATGTGACCAAGGTCATAAAGTTACTTTCAATTCAAAAAAGTGTGAGATAAGAAGAGAAGGTTCAAGGAAATTGGTCGGTACAGCTTCAAGAACTGCAAACAACATATATGTGTTAAGTGAAATTGGAAATGAAAAGTGCTGTCTAGGAAAGGAAGATGAAAGTTGGCTATGGCACAAAAGAATGAGTCACATGCATTTTGATAACCTTTTCAAAGTCAACAAAAGATAAGTAGTCAGAGAAATTCCCCAGATCACAAAACCGACCAACACTTTATGCAAGCATTGTTAACAAGGAAAGCAAACAAAGACGAGGTTCAAATCAAAGGAATATTCAACAATAAGACCACTAAAAATTGTGCATACTGATCTAGTTGGACCAACTACAACAAAGAGGTTAAAAGGTGAGATATACTTTATGTTATTAGTTGATGATTATACAAGAATGATTGCAATTTTCTTTCTCAAGAACAAGTCAGAAACTTTTGAAAACTTCAATATCTACAAGGAAATGGTTGAAAATGAGATGGATTCAAGAATCAAATTCTTAAGATCTAATAATGGAGGAGAGTTTACTTCAAAGGAATTTATTGACTACTGCAGGAGTCATGGAATAAAAAGGCAATTCTTCGTCGCTAGAACACCTCAACAAAATGGAGTTGTTGAAAGAAAGAACATGACAGTACATGAAATGGCTCAAACAATGCTAATGGATTCCAAATTGACATATACATTTTGGACATAGGAAATGCATACAACAATTCACATTCAAAATAGAGTAATGCTCATAAACAACACTGATAAAACTCCCTACGAGCTATGGAAAGGAAGAACAACAAATGTGAATCACTTCATAGTTTTTGGAAACAAATGCTACATCAAAAGAGAATATGGAAGAATGGGAAAGTTTGACTCTCATGTGGACAAAGGAGTACTTGTTGGTTACTCAAGTAAAAGGAAAACATACAAGTGTTACAATCTAAGATTGAACAAAGTTGTGGAAAGCATCAATGTAACAATTGATGAAACAGGCAGGCCAGAATCAAAGGAAGAAGAAAACAAATCAATGGAACAACTTTTCAAAGAAGAAGAAGCCGAAGATGAAGTAGAAGAGAAAGATGAAGAGAATTCGATAGAAACAGAAGAGCAAGTTCAACAAGTATCTCCAAAGACACCTAGAAAATGAGTACAGAAGAATCATCCTTCAGATCAGATTATTGGAAACAAAGATGCAGGAGTTGAGACTAGAAGAAAAATACGTTCACCAGAACAAACACACCTAGTACTCTTATCTACAATTGAACCAAACTATTTTGAAGAAGCCAACAAGGATGAATTTTGGAATAAGGCAATGAATGAAGAATTTGATCAAATAGAGAAAAATGACACTTGGGAACTGGTTCAAAGACCAAAGAATAAGAATATGATCGGCACAAAATGGGTTTTCAGGAATAAATTAAATGAAGATGGACAAGTTACAAGGAACAAATCTAGATTGGTATGTAAAGGATATGCACAGATTGAAGGAATCGACTTTGAAGAGACATTTGCCCCAGTTTCCAGAATGGAAACAATCCGATTGCTTTTAGCCTATGCATGCTCCAAAAATGTTAAAGTATATCAGATGGATGTAAAATCAGCTTTTCTGAATGGGGAACTTGAAGAAGAAGTCTACATTCAACAACCAGAAGGATTTCATTTGTCAAAGAACACAGATTATGTGTGTAAATTAAAGAATGCCTTGTATGGTCTAAAACAAGCTCCTAGAGCATGGTACTCTAGACTGGATAAGTATCTACAGAAGGTAAGGTTCATAAAAGGAAGTGTAGAAAACAACCTCTACATAAAGTTAAGTGAAGGTAATATTTTATTAATTGAAGTTTATGTTGATGATATTATTTTTGGTAGTGATGATGACAGGTTAAGCCAGAAATTTGCAAAAGATATGCAGAATGAATTTGAAATGTCGTTACTTGGAGAACTATCCTTCTTTTTGGGACTTCAGATACGTCAAAGAAACCAAGGAATATTTATTTCTCAAACCAAGTATATCAGAGAAATGATAAAGAGGTTTAGAATGGAAGATTGCAAACTAGTTATCACTCCCATGAAAACCAGTTCCAAGTTGAGCAAAGATGATGATTCAAAGTCTATAGATTAGAGGAAATATAGGTCAATGATTGGCAGCCTACTATATGTGACAACATCTGAACCAGGTGTAATGCATGCAGTTGGAGAGGTGGCACGATTTCAAGCAGCACCAAAGAAGTCACATGTGTTAGCAGTGAAGAGGATTTTCAGATATCTGAAAGGAACAAAAGAGTTTGGATTATGGTATCCAAAAGGAAAGGATCTATCACTTATTTCCTACACAGATGTAGATTGGGCAGGTTGTATTGATGACTGATGAAGCACCAGTGGAGCAGTGTTCTACTTGGGTGAGCGTTTAGGATCATGGCTAAGTAAGAAACAATCATCAATATCTTTAACTACAGCCGAGGCAGAGTATATTTCAGCAACATCATGTTGTACACAGGTTCTTTGGATGAAACAAACTTTGACAGATATACATGTTGAGTATGATGAGCCCATTCCAATATATTGTGATAATACAAGCACCATCAGTATATTGAAGAACTCGGTGATGCACTCCAAGATGAAGCCCAATATAATAAAGTATCACTTTCTAAGGGAGTAGGTTCCAGAAAAGAACATCAGAGTTGAGTATGTGGGCACAAAATAACAAGTGGCATATATCTTCACAAAACCACTTCCACAGGAATCCTTTGAATATCTTCTCTAGATACTTGGAGTTATTTCTACTCCAAAATGAATTCTTTTTGAATGCTTATCTTATATGTCTTATATTTACACGAGGAAGCACCATAAGAGGACAATTTAGTCAGGGGGAGAAAACCCGGATGGAAATATACCTTTGTCATTGATGACAAAGGAGGAGAGATTTATCATATGCAGAGGACAGAGGTAGAGGATAGAGGCATGGTTCTAGGGGGAGAATGAGTGATATGATTTCAGTATTGCATCAGAGTGTTGCCATCAATGCCAAAGGGGGACATTGTTGATTAAGGTTGGTTGTCATTGATGTCAACCCTTGAAGAAAGCCTCATAGCACAAAGGTTGGCTAATGGACCCAAGATTGTTTGACGTAAAGATGGATTGTTATTGTCTTGTCATGGTTGATAATAAGTATAAATGGATGAAATTGAAAGTGGTCCCCTTATGGTGAAATCCTTCACGGGAAGACGCTTTGCGGATTGAGTTATCCTAGAAGTATGGTTAGAGAACCCATGCTTATTTGTGGAATAACGAGATGAACACCAATGAATTTGTTAGTGAAACTATCCTATATGGATGTTTCTTGTCATGCCATTTCTGGTGGTATGTGGAACGTCACATAACTCCTCACGGTTAGAGATTTATGGCCATGAGAAGTTGGAGAACCCAGGTTTGGGTAATGGACCCAAGTTTGATTGATGGATAACGGTATGAGTTTTGATATATTTTCAGGTAATACTATTCTATATGGATAGTACATGTCATTGCATTTCTGGTGGTATGTGGAACATCACATAACTCCTCACGGTTTGAGAGTTATGGCCTTACGAAGTTGGAGAACCCTCATATGTCATCTAGAAGCCCCAAAAGGTCAAAGTAGTCAAAGTGGTTTAAGTGTTTTTAAAGGTAAATAATAAAGTGAAGTGATTATTACACTATAATTCAAAGTGAATACAAAATCGATTATTTAAATAATAAAATTAATGGAGAAATTAGAAGTGGTTTAACTCTAAAATAAGGAAAGTGGACAAAGTGACCTAGAAGATGTTTTTAAGGAAGCTACTTGGAGAGTATAAATAAGAGGCAAGGATCTCTCATTTAAATCACACTTGAGAATATTGAATAACTATAGGTTTCTGAGGTAACCAAAGGATATATAAGCCTAATTTATGAGGAAAGTGAAGAAAAGAATGCCGGAATTCAAGGAACTATAAATTCTTTTGATGATGCTTTCTAAGGTATGTTTTTTTTCCAAGTCATCTCACCATTTTCACAATAACTTTTTTTATAGAATGATTCAGACTGTGAAATTTCTATGAAATTGAGGAAACATATCCAAGTATCTGTGGTAAAAAATTCATCTTGTGGGTCATTTTATTTTTGGATTTACACTCTTTGGAAAATAGGGTTTGTGGCTAGTCCTGAAACTAGTCAAAAACAGGTGTTTCGGGTAAAAACGTCATAACTTATTCATAACATATCCAAATTCAGTAAGACAAAAATGTGTTGGTTAGAGTACAGGCTGTAGTATGTTGTTTAATAGTTTCATATCAATTCAACAAACATTCTGTGCGGGACATGCTCTAAAAGGTCGCTCTCTAGAATAAGACAAAATTCAACAAGGTGTGCCATTTTTGCCATAACTCCTTTTCTGAGAGGTTACAAGTAGTGACACCTGGAGGAATTGCATAAAACACACTGAAGAACAATGTATACTAGTTTAACATCTTTATTCATTACAGGTACAAAGTTATGATTATTTTAAGTTAGGGTTGTTGACTAATCCAAAACTAGTCTTGTGAGACTAAATAAATGTTTGATGAAAATGATAGTCTCTTGTTGTTAAAGTTAAGGAAAGTTTGCAAGTGTGTGATCACATACACCAGGTCTATTACAAAGTTACAAATCATATTTGGATGATGAGATTGATGAGGGATTTTGGTTAAGGTACAAGTTGGGTACATGGTTGAGACAAGTAGTTGATGAGTTGGTACATACATGAGGTGTATAGTTGATGATGTTGGTACATGTTGATGAGTCATAGTTGATGAGTACTTGACACATGATTGGTACATACTTGGTACATGGTTGATTGCACTTGTTTATGGTACAGTTTGATTACAGATTGTTTGGTACAGGTTGGTGCATGGTTGATGCACTTGTTTATAGTACATGTTGATTACTAGTTGAGGTACAGGTTGATGCATGGTTCAAGTTTATTGGTACATGTTTACATTGACATATCTCACAGTGATAGTGTGACAATGGTTCCATAATTCTACTTCTACTTCAGGGCGGTTGGACAGGGCAAGGACAGGTGGTTGTAGCCACCTTCTGGTTGTAGCCGAAGAACATAGGGGGTTGTAGCCTCCTTCTAGTTGTATCAAGAGAATTGGGGAGTTGGAGATTCCCTTAGGTTGTAGCCTGAGAAACTAGGGGGTTGGAGCCTCCTTCCAGTTGCAGCTGGAAAACAAAGGAAGTTGGTGCTTCCAATGAATGTAATTATTCAAGACATATAAGATAAAGCATTCCATGGTTTTCTCCCGATTTGGGTTTCCATGTAAAACACTGGTGTACTGTGTATGTGTGTGATTGTTCATTTTTTATTGCTCATTATTGGATAATAATTCTACATTGATATAAAACTTGGATTATTTGAAGAAAAAATATTATAATTACACTATTACTGATTCAACCCCCCTCTTAGTAATCCAACATCAAGAAAGGTGCAAAATTTGAGCAATCCGTGTCATTTTGGATTGGAATATTTGCATATTTTGTGAATAATTTCACAAATTTGGTGCATTAGACGTGATATAAAGATCTCTCCTCCCATTTAAATGATGCCTTATTTTCCCCTATTTGGATTCAAATAACCTTGAGGTTTTTCATGTACCTATGGTCGTAGGGGAATATTTTAGTGTACATGAATGCTCGAGTTTGCTGCAATATCAGAATCTTCCGCGAATTAAAGCTATTAGAGAAAACAAATGCTTTAATTGGTAAGGAATGCACATTCAAAATATATTTTGCAGGGTTTTGAACGTGAAATCTTATGTTGCCTTTCTTTACTATACATAATGTTTAAATCTAAGAATAGATATCTCAACTTTTCACCGAGTAAACTTTGTTGAAGCATATAGCTAGAAGTAGAAGTTAAAGAACATCGTTAAACTTTCTCTGACTGAGATTTGATATAAATAATGATAAAGCTTTGGTCTTTGTGTGGAATTATGAAGTAGATATGGATTTTTGTTTTTCAAAATATTAGTATGCTATTAATTTTGAAAGAAAGAAACAGCTGTTTTAATAGAGTATTGCTGATGTGATGTCTAATGGCTTCAGAGCAAGAAAATATTACTGTGATTTTGTGTGAAAATCAATCTTTTTTAGTCCTTTTCAAAAGCACCAGATGAAAACAAAGATGCATTACCCTTAAGTAGTAAATCGAGCTGAAATTTTCTTTGTTCAAAACTTTGAAAGAGTCTATAAGACATTTTGACTTTAAATATGACGTCTCATGGTTGTTGAGGAAAATATATGAAATGATCTTACTCAAGCATTTTCAGACTTTACTTGGCTAAAGAAAAGTAGACAGGAATATCACCCTATGTTTATAGCCAACAAAAATATCATCCTAACTCACAAGTATTAATTACGAGTGCTTAGGCTAGTATTTTATCAACAAAAAGCTTGCTGGAAATTCACTTTTTATGTAATTTTCTGAATATAACATTTGCTGAAATAAATGTAAGAACAAAAGTAAAGACACCAAGATGATAATCAAGACAAATGAGACATGAATAAATCCTTTATTTCATTCCAATTCACCAAAGAGTCATTTTCTTTACAAAATCTCATAAGAAATCTTGGACCAAAGTCAAACTTAGACATCCTCGGTGGAACATACAAAAGGAACTTTGACAAAAAACCAAAATTGAACTCTAAAAGTTGGATCAGCTTGCCACAGATTGCTTCCCACTCGACTCTACACAATAGCCTTTATCAGTCATGAAAACTAATTCACAAACAAACACGTCTACATAGACTATCAAAGATAGATCAACACCTCTGAAAAAAAAGTGTCTGAATGATTTGATTCAACCCTGAATATTGTTGTCTACAATAAGACATTGCTATCATAAAAGAGAATTAGGCTTGTGATGAATATACGAATGAATGAAAACTGAACTATCTCAACATAAACTCAAAGATAAAACCTTAGCATGCCTTTTCTTCTATTCTCCTCTTGTTCCTCCCTTTCCTTTTTCTTTTAATAACTTAGAATTGGTTGAAGAAGTTGAACCAATTCATTAGTTAAGTTAATTAAAAGACTCAAGTAAATTTAGTTAGGGGGAAGAGTAATAATTTAAATAAGGGTCATAAATAAATAATAACTAGTATGTGGGACCCCTTGTGACTCCCTTTAGTTCATAACAATCATAACATAACCATTAGTTAAGCAAAAAACACCTCCTTGGGCCTCCCATCAACATATTCACTTTTGACAATTTAAACTCATGAAATTTGAAATTATTTCAAAAATAATACTCATATATCCAAAATAAACATGTTGTCCAAAGATCCATGAAGTCAACTGTCATAAAACATTAGATATAATAAAAACTCAAAAACCATATTTCCCGGTCGGTGATGCAACCCTTCCTTGATTGTTGTTGTCACCTCTTGATTTTCTTGAATTTGCCTTTGGCTATGCAGAGCCTTTAGGACTAATTTCACTTATCACGTGGGAACAATCGTCCCTCAAATGTATCCGAGAAGACACAGATTTGTCAGAGCCATTGGAGGGTGAGGAGGGGGAAACAATCACTTTTCCTTTATCAAGGGCATGGTGGGCCTAAGTTTTCAATCTCTTGCTAGCATGGGAGGATTGCACTGATGAGTGATCAAGGGAAACTTGGACAATGGGGTTAACCGATGGAGGAGGAGGAAAAGACAAGTTGGGCCAGCCACGATGTTGGGAGACTGTCGGGTGGACAGTCTCCTGCCATCCATCATTTTTAGGGACCTCAGGTTGTAATGAGACATGAGGAGGTACAGGGATACTGGGTGCTTGTGGGGCTTGGAAAGGAGGCCTTTTAGGCCTAGGTTGGACTATTCCCTACCCAATCCAATTGAATAATCCAACATGAAAAAATTGGCCAAGCTCTTGTGAATCGACGTCAAAATGTATGGAGAACCTAGGCCTTCTTGGGCCTCGGTTCCAATTACCTCTACCTTTGTTTCCTCGTCCATGGCTACCTTGACTGAAAAAAATCATCCTACATGCGTGATCAATTACCAAATAGTCTTTTAAATAACCATACATGACAACTCTTACATATATGAAATAGATTTGGCTCAACAATGTATCAGACTCATGCAATCCAGTCCATACAAATTGTTTTACTTTTTATCAATGAGCAGGGGGTGAAAAGGGTTATGGGAGATGCGAGGGGTTTGTATTGAGTGAAACATGATATCATGAGGGGAAAATAACATGGTTACTGCTCAATGACAACAACAATCAACTGTACATTAAACCAATAAAACCTCATTGATCCACACAAGACACTGCCACTTTCATCTACTTTAACACAAAAAATTTCTTGACTGTAATCAATCTCAGAACAGGGAATGAAAAAATGAATATGGGAGGCGACGGGGTTTGTAATTAGCGGAAAGTGAAATAATGGAAGGGAAGAAGAATGATTACTGTTCATGAAATTAATTAAGTGATCCATAAAACATTTTGTGAAAGGAGATGCATCAACCATCAATCATTTGACCAAATACTAATTTCTATGCATTTAACTAGTTCATTGTTCATAATCAAATATCCAACATAGTGCCATCATAAGACAATAGGCATCCCACACAATCTGTAAAAAGGATTTTGTTCCCTTGTTTGCATCTTATAACAATTTCTAAACAGTATCCATTCCACTCTGTTAACCATCAAAATCAACCACTGCCCATGCATTTCAATCCACAATAATACTCAAAAAGTCATGTTTTCAATTAACAATGAAGTCATTATTACTGCAATCGGGCCCATCATTTAAATGCAATGATATTCGTTAAACATATGTAGACAGTAACCAAAATAATCAAGACGAAATTGCAACACCCGAATTGGCAATTAAACATACAAACCATAGTCACCATTTAGACACAAGCTATGCATGGGGTGATTCGATCATGCAAGTGTAACTCCATCACTATGCGAGCCCAATCTAATGTGTCTGTAAAACACTAGGCCATCCATCCAACACGACTGTCATCAACAACATGCCTTCTTTAACAAGTGATCGATTGCAATAAATAAACATGATTAAAACTCTGTGGGTATCCTTGAGTGTGAAAACCAAGCTATCCATACTACACACAGTGCGTAGCCACCAAAACACCACGATGCAACATTTCCACTTAACACAACAAACACACAGTCACGGCAATAACTCAACCCATAGTGCTGAGGCATCGATTTAATATAATATTGCTTTGATTTAGTCACACCGTGATTTACTATGCTATGCAAACTCAAGTTTATACAATCAAACAAGCATAAGGATGTATTGGATATATTCTCTACAGTCATCCAGTTCAATAGTCATTCGGCCCCAAAGAAAACTATAGTTACCATGCCCATTATTTCATTTTGTAAAAACACCATACACACAACGCGACATGCATGAGCAACATCAAGCATTTGTAACCAATAGCAACTATCATCAAATAATCATTAGTGCAAATACTAGTGACTGTGTATCAACCAAACAATTCACCACTGTTGTAAAAAATCAATCAACCTAACAAGTTGTGGTAACTATGCATGCCCACACATCAAATCGAATCGGGGCAGGGCCTTCTCCATTAACAATACTAAGTTATTAACATAAGAAGAGTGACTGTGTACTTTGAAAGTGCAATTGGAAATGAATGGTTTATCTTTATTATCACAGAAGCAGTAACTAAATTTCAAACCAACACGACTTCCATACGACCAACTGGGCGAGTCCGTATTCAAAGTAATCGACCATACATTCAATCCACAATAACCCGTAGCAACTTGACAGACACGACAACCTCCTCTATAACACTCCAGCCTAGAGGGTTAAGGGTCTACTTTGTAGCCAACAGCGGGGGAACGGAGCCAACTCATCATAATGGTGGAACCTTCGAGGCCAAGGGTGTGCACATAGAGAGAGCCACGATTCATTCATGGAAAGGTAACAATCCATGGCAAGGGGGACATAACAAAAGGTGAGGCTCCCATTCAGCCTGGCAAATTTATTTAATGCACACAAGGTATAACCCTCGTGTTCTTCGTTTAAACTACCACAGTACTGAGGTGAAGACAAGGCCGAGTTAAGAACAGAACACTCACTTCGTGACCCTTAGTGGTGGAAACAACCAATGCCCAAGTGAACGAAACACAATGCCGCATGAGACCTTCAACTACTAACCCCATAAAATCCAAGGACTGGGTTTAGTGACAAATGCGTGCAGATAGCCATCCACCCAAGACTAAACAAAAACCCTCCAACTAAACTAGCAATGATAGCAGGGAGCTATCACCCAGGAAGACCAATAACTTTTAGGAACTCAAAATTATTACAGGAAGAACCATCCACTCTTCATTCCAAGAACCCAAATTTCACATAGTTGAAATACTTAGGAAAACACAAACCAATACACTTGAGCCAATAATCATTTCATAACTAGAGTAGAGTCACGAATAGCAAAAAAAAAGACATACCTGTAATCGAATTCCTTAAAACGAGAGTTGGTCGAGCGGTTCCTCCTTGCCAAAATTTCGGAGCATAACCACAGCAACAAGATCGAACAATATCCCGACTAGGGTGGCGACTAACATGAGGAGTAAAGGTGAAGTGCAATAAATGCACATCGCCTCCACCCACAATGCATTAACTCATCAGTACATGCCAACGAGTTCTTCATTAACCATCAATCAACCCATGCATCGAAACCATCACCATATTAAAAACCAATAGTGCAACTTATGCCATAACATAATTCAAGTCCCATATAATTCAACCATTCGCATAACCAATAGCACTATTACCTTGCCAAATGCGCCATCAACATTTCATACCATATGCGTATTAACCATATAACCCAATCAAAATTTCATATCCATTTACTTGCTAGCTAGGGTTTAACAATAATTGTTAAGTCTTCTCATGCATGTAGTATAGTTTTAGGATAGCTTTAAATTCTTCCCCTTTGCAATTGTTTTTCATTTCCTCCCAATTGTTTGCATCTAGTATTGCAGAATTAGGTCGCTTTTCTTTGCATTTGTTATAGTATTTTTCCTCTCTCAAAACTGCTCTTCATGTAATTTCACTAACATATTTGTTGTGCAGGTGCGATAAGAACAGACAACAATGACATTGATGAATAACATAGGCTGTAGTGACATAAGGAATCAACACTTCATAAGATCAAATCATAACAAATAACAACAAGATTTCATCAACCATGTAAGACGTGCCACACATCATCACAACATAAAAAATGAACAGATCCGATCTCCAATAGTTCAAGGGGGCCCCACCTACTAGTATTATTAATTTTTATGATAATAGGCTTTAGCAACACTTTGCGGGCAAAACTTCGTTGACAATTTTAATCGTCAACAATGGTCTTTAAAGTATGCTTTGTGCTACAATATTTCTTCTTCTACGTATAAATTTTCTCTGCAATCATATCTGGACTCATTTCAATATCTAAATTCATGAGTTCTATTCCATGATTTTGCTTCCTACTTTTATAAAACCCCTTGTTTGATATGAAAACCTTTACATATAAATTCAAGAATTCTATTACATGAGTTTCCTTCTTAGTGTCATAAAAACCCTTGTTTGATATTAAAACTTTTGTTTTTCACTTATTTAAAACCTCTTCATTCATTATGTTGGCTTAACATTTGAAGAAAGGATCTCCAAGATACATGATGTAAAGTAGATGGCAATGTTGTGCTTTTTTTTAATGCATAATTTGAATGGGCAGTGACATCGAGATTCTAAATTTTTGCAACATGTCAATAGTGTAGGATAAAAAAACACTTCATGAGAATGCATAATCTTCAAGTTCAAACATGTTCAAGTTCAATTTCAATCATATGAAAAGATCTCATATTTTCCTCATGATGATACTTGAACATGAAAACATTTAATGTGTTTTTAGTTGTAATCAAAACTTATTTTTATCAAAAGCTACATTTTTTTGGTAATCAGAAACACTTATTTATATATACACACTTTCATAACTAAGAGTGACATGTACATATTGGATCTTAAATCTTATGAGAATATTAGAAACAGATCTCCACATACCGTCCTTATCAAAATAGCCAAGATAGGGCTTATATGTCTACCCATCATTACAAAATTTACAAAAATATTCATACTGAGACATAATTAGAGTTTAACCATCCATGATATACTACCAATATTTTCATATGACTAATAAATTGATAATAGAATATATAACCAAAAGTAAACATAGAAAACCTAATTGACTGATTGAAGACCAAGATGTACACAATTTTATAAGTACTAGAAGAGGAGTTGGTGTGAGTTCATGCACTAGAGTGGTGCTTCTTCGAGCTTGGTGAGGTTGGATCCTCCTCCACAGTCTCAAGGCTATTTTCTAGCCTCATAGTTGATCAAGTGATCAAGACTAGAACACATTTTTTACTTGATCATGCCCTCCAATTGCTTCAACTTGTCCGAGATCCTGTACATGACCAATAGTTTCTCCATCAACACCATGGCCCTCTCCTTGAATTTTTCTTGTCTATCATAATTCTTCTCATCTCTATCCAGAAGTTGATGTCCAAAATCACACAAGGAATAATACATATTTTCTACTGTGACTTTTGAAATTTTTGAGGGTGAGGGAGTTTGTTTAGAGTCTAGACGAGATCCCAAGATGGCCATACTGCTCCATGAAGGCCCTAAACTATTCATTTGATTCAAAAGTTTGCTCTGAGTCCTTTTGCTATGACTCTGCTTCTATTGCAGCTCTATTTCAAGGCCACACTTATCCATCATAATCCACTATATGACTTGAATTAGAGGAGCCAAATTGTTACAGAAAATAGGGTGTCCTAAAAGCTTATCTCTCTCGCCTTAAGAAGGTCCTGCAATTAAATGATAAACAATAATTTGTGAAGGTGGTGGGAAATTACCATTTAATAACCTTAGGTAGGGCATCCTCACAAATCCTCCATTAGCCTAAGGGATATTTGGAAACAAGCGTTACCATTATTACTGACCTAATCTATTTCACCATGCCAGGTAAGGAGGATTTGGGGTGTGGATCAAGTTCTTTGTTAGATCATCCCTCCAACCTTTTCTCTTCGCCACATGGGAGGAATCCACTTTACTCCACATGAGGCTTCTTTTGGATGCAATAGCTCAACTTTCTATCCAATCAACCACTTAGTTTGCAGATCTCCTAACATGAGTAAATTGAGAGGATTCCAATCCCTAGATATTGTTTTTACACTAGGCTGCATGTCCAACCATTTTCCAAGAAGAGCTTGAGGCTCTATCATTGAGGATATCTATAATTAGCTTAAAGTTTCCCTCATAAGTAATCGTTTTAGAACCCACTCTCTGAGTATCCATTATCCAATGATGAGAGATTTTAATTTCTCTTTATTATATGTCCCATCTCCTAGGAATTGATAATAGGCCTTTAGTATATTAAAGTGTTACATGAAATGGTTTCTAGAGGTGCCCAAAACACCATTCAGTGTTTTGGATTATGAAATGGAGGAGATACAAGGGGGATATGGCCTTGAAAATTTTCAGGGCTGTATAGATTCTAGAAATGGCATTTCAGTTTGCAAGGCCATTTCAAGCATATTTCTTCAATGTTTCACAATTCAAGAAATTTATCCATCCAAAAAGCCTGCATTTTGGGCCAAATATTGACAAACAAACATTAGAAATCCCCCCCAAAAAAACCCAAATTGAAGCATTCGGGTCGATTCCAATAGAATATATTATTATTAATATCAACATATTGATATTGGCACACTCTCTTTCTATCAGTCTAGTTGTTTAAATTTCTTATATAGATATGCAAAGGTAGTTTATTTTAAATTTGAAAAAATTGTACATGTTAGGTTCCTAAAAGCTTAAAGGTCATTTATTCACCATTTGATTTATTTATGCATATAACAACACATACCTTGTCTTGTATATGGATGAGTCAAACACCATTTCCTTATCCCACAATCCTATTTTTTACTGAGAGATTAGTAATACAATTTTTTTTATCCTAATTTCTAATACTGGGCATGTTATGCACACAAAAGAAGGTAGGTGGTCTTGTTTTTAGTTTCTTACCATTCCCCAAAGACATATTTGTATGTCTGAGAGAAATCCTGATAAGTATAGCCAGAAAACATTATTTAAAATGAAAAAAAAAGAAATTATTGATAAGTAATGCCCACTAATATATATATTTTATATATATATTATGTATTTTCCATTTTCTTTCGCATCATATCTGGCCTTTTTTGAAAATATTTCATATTTGTTTCCCCCTGTCTTGATATGCGTTTCTATATCTATTTCAGTGTAACTTAGGGATATTTCCATGAATATCCTAGAACAAACCTCCTCACCCAACGATCCCTAGGTTTCCTTTAGACATGCCATTGAAGTTTAATTTTATCCACCCACTATCCACCCTTTCTGAGGAGAGGTCATCTTTTGGATTATAGTTGCTAGTCTTAACCGTTGTCCTTTATTAGAAAGTCAAAGGATCCTCTTACTGTCATGGTTTTAGAAGAAAAAAGTAAAGAAATCTTTAATTTATGTTGGTATTGTATTTAAGTATGTATTCCATGCTTCCTTTCAATTAAGGTTCTTTCTCTATTTTGTAGAAATGATTCAATGTGTAAGTATCACTGAGAAATATTGCTTTGCTTCTCTTCATTGAAGTTTTAGGAAAAAAGTGAAATATCAGATACCACAAATAAAATCATAGTGCAAAAAATACTAAAAATATTACAAAAGTGATTGATTAATTAATACTTTCACCTTGAAGTTCCGGAATGCACTTAATGAGACCTAGACAAAAAATAAGGATATTATTCATGTGCTACTTATCTTTTTTATGCTACTAAAATGGTAAAACATGTCTCATTATTTAGAATGATTACAATCTTTATTAGTAATATTTCAAAGTGTTAAGGGTCCTAGTACATTCACCTTGGAGTTCCATATTTATTGTAGGAGAGCTAAACAAAATATAAGGATATTATTTAGATTAGAGTGGAGACTTTCATTGTCGATCATATCATTATCTTTTTTGGTTTGAACTGCTTATCTTTCACAGTTGATCATATAATTATATACAAAGTAACCATCTCCAGTAAGCACATGCCAAACGAATAAACATCTACATGTTCATTACAATCCTCTTCATATAATTCTGGAGCCATGAATTCTGGTGCACCAATGATAGTGCACACAACATGATCATTTTCCACGATAGTAGCAAAACCTAGATCCCTGATCTTCATAACACCACCATTACCATTCATGAATATATTTTTGCAATTTAGACCTCTATGAATTATGCAAGGGTTATGATCATGAAGATAATTCAATCCTTCCAATATCTGATGCACCCAATTCTTCACCACCTTCATGGAGACATGCTGGTGCTTCTAGTGGAATTGCGCCTTGCCTTAGGATCCTCGAGGTGTAGACCTCACTAATAAAATTCACATGTCTTGTGTCTAGAGGGTCCCCCTTTATTGCGAAGGTAAACTTAATATCTAATACATACAATACATCAATAAATTGACTAATGTAATTGATATGGGACATCATCATCAAAATTCATGTACAAAGCTAAAGACTTTTGGACATGGAGAATAAGTTACGTATGAAGGGAATTGACTAATGTCATTGAGATGGGACATCATCATAATAATTCATGTACAAAGATAAATCGTTTTGGACATAGAGAAGAAGTTAGGTATGAATGGAATGTTGAAATTATAGGGGTTTGTTTCTCGTTGGTTCTTAAAGTGACTTTAGTCAATTTTATTACATATAAATACATTATTATTACTTAAATTTTAAGAAAGCTGACAACTTTCTCAATAACATGGATATTGTTTAAAACTAACTTTGAGTAAGAAATGTTGAGTAAAATGCACATCTTCACCAATAATGTGGATGATCTATCCATAACCAATTAGTATACTAAGTAATGTTGAGAAAAATACAACTTCATGAAGAACATGGATGTCTTTTAAAAATAATCAATTTAATTTTAATAAATAGAAACATGTATTTAGAGACATGCATGGAGGGAAGATAGATGGTGCTTTAGGGGCTATATGTAAGGTCTTTTCTTATGGATGGTAGTCAGAACACTGTTTAGGTGTTCACAAAGGGTTGAGGTAAAAGGTTGCAATGTTTTATATCACTTTTTGCCACACTCTATGAATCATGCTTTGGTGGCCTACCCTTTCTCTCTGTAGACTCAGTTTCCCCATCTTGCTCAGTCAAAAGTCAAAAATTCAAATTTTTGTACATATATGCGGGCTACAATTATACAACATGCGTATACATAGGTTGCTCCATTATGTAATACCCATGTTTCCCCCAGTTTGTAAATATAACTATAACTGGAAAAGAGACTATGGCAGACTAAATATGTGTGAATGTTTGATTTGATGAACCTTTGTATAAAAGAGTCAATGTATGAATTTTTCTGTTATTAATAGAAATTTGATATGTGTGGAACAACTGCTGAAAGGGGGAAAGTTTTCCAAGATAGACCATGGATGCTATGAGAGAGATGGTGAGAGGAAACCAAGAATGGTTGATATGACCCTCACCAGATCAATACCTATTGGGTGTAATTGCTCAACATTCCTCTGACCCATAAATGAATTACTAGTAAGGCTGGTAGTTGGAAGGCCATTCTCAAGAGTTAATGAGGAGATGGGGCAAGGTACCAATATGTAAGGCTTCCAGGCCTGAACATGAATGGGGATTCAAACCCACACAACCTTGCTGAAGAAGAAAAGAAAGGAGGTAATTTGGGGACATAGATAGATCTGCAAGATAACAGAGTAGAGAAAAAACTCTCCTGATAAGAGCAATGAGGATATACTTCAACTCTGGAGTTGAGAGAAAAGCGGAGAATAAATCATTTTTTGGCTGTACGAAGCCTGGGTAGGGTTTCACTACAAGATGATAAACGAGGTTGATGAGCGACTGAGGAAGTGCTCGTGCATATCTCCTTTCTTAGAGTAGAGAAAACCAATTTCCAAGATCCTGTGGGAGGAGGAGATTAACCTTCGTCCCTAACTGTCATGGAGCAAAGAGAAATAATCTCTCTCAGAGCATCATGGTCTAGCTCGGGGGTGGCCAGTGGTAAATCCATCATGAGTGACTATGCCTATGGTTGGGAGGAAACATGCATCCCTTTCAACAATTTCTCCACATTTTCCAATTATGATAAGTATTTTCATACTTTGTGTAATACATTGGATGTGATGATTGAGTGTTCGTGTTTATGGTTAAGTCTTTCATTATTTGAATAGTTATTAGATAGGATTTTTTTCTTCTGTAAACTGCTATATTTCATGGTTTTCAATTTATCTCAGTTTTGCTGCTAGATAGTTATGAGATGTGAATCCACAGGAGAGATGGGGTAGGATTGATTGAAAAGTCTAAGTCCTACCAACCTTGTGAAGTTTATCTTAGCGGGAATGTCAAGTTTAATATCCTGTGGGAGAAGGGTGTTTTTCCTTCAAATTAACCATCCATCTGATCGAGGGCTCCGATCGTGTCCTTAGCCCATTTGTTGTAAAAGGATTTTCACCTAGCCTATAATATTTCCCAAAGGACCTATGGGACCAAGGCCTAGGAACCCTGCATTATTACTAAAAGAGCTAGCTCTTTCATCTTTGGGACTTCGTGATTTGTGACTCTACAACCCTCGAAAAAAATTGAAGGTCGAAGTCGCGAATCGACAAGGACCATCGATATAGGTATTCAGTATGGATCTCTCTTATCTATTATATTGGACGTAGGAAGGGAAGTGTTAAGAGCTTCAACGAAGTATTACTTTGAGAGAATAGGAGTGGTCTAGCGCCGAAACTCCCGAATGTCAGATTCATGGAGTTAATATGGACCGTTGAAACTTGAGGGACACGTGTCCACATATCAATGGTTATCCGGGAGTCTGGGAATTCGACGATTTAGAAACACGTGAGTTTCCCCTGAAGCTCTGCAAGCCAGAATAAATCTTGGTCGTAGATGCTAGGTACATGTGGTGACAGATATGGTGTGGTCCAGAGGGAAATCCGGGAGACACACACACCAGAATCCCAAATTTCAAACTGCAGAAGTAACGTGGACCATTGATCCTTGGATCCTTCCCAGCCATCGATCTAAGGGAACCACCCTCAACTATCCAACTAATCGAGAACGTGTCATGGAGAGACATGTGCCCCCTACTCATTCCCTGTCAAGTGTTGTCCATTGAACCAAAAATGTTGGATGAGTGGGTATGTGGCAAGCGATCCCATCGTTTGAAGACTTAGTACTCTGGGGAATTGTAGCCAAGAGTTTTCAAAGTGTGAAAACTCATGAATTCATGAGTGCCAAAGTGAATCTTGGTCATTGGTCAAAGAGGACATGTGGCACCAGATCCGAGAGTCCAAAGACTTAACTCTTTGAGAGATTCACGTCGAGAAGAATCTGTAAGCTCAAAATTCCAGAGTCGTGAAGTAATGAGGACCGTAGATCTATGGATCCATGTGGATAAATCTCAACAGTATGATGGGGGTGACGTGGCCCACTGATGTCATATCGAGTATCGTGGACCCACAACCAAGGTGCCACATGTCACCTAGATTTGGTCGATTTACCCATCCCTTGTGCCTATTAGAGAATGACATGTGTCACCCCATAATGCGGACATGTGTCACCCCTCGACCCTCACCTCATGTCAATTCTTGGTTCATGCTCACCTGGCCAATGTGGCTAGTGACGTATACAGGACTCCGAGAGTTCGGGGGTTTTGGGGCGTGTTGTAATTTAGGGACATCCAACATAACCAAATTTCTTTATAATTACGATTTGAGATAGTTAGGAAGAACAAATATTTGATGCCCCATCCCTAGAAAGTGTATTTAGGAGTTGGGTGTGTTACAAATTGGTATCAGAGCATGGCAACAACACTTGTCCTACTTGGGCTCATCCACGAGTCACATAAAAACATTATTAGAGAACTTATGGGGTAACACCCTACCTTACCCCCTTCTATAATAAACTTGTGTGAACCTCTACTGAAGAGAATGTTGAGCACTCAACACAACTTAAAAGGTCTATGTCCATTTCTACTTTTTGGGTACCACTTGATATTTTGCACTGTCTGTTTCCACTTTAGTATGAAGCTGCTGCCTATGCTTATCTTTTATGTTTTCATGTTTGAATTGTTTAAAGTCTTCTTGAATGTACAAAGAATCATCTTAACTTTAAAAGGGACTTAACAACTACTTAAGAAATCGACAGTCTAAAGTTTTCCCCAACACGCTCAGGAAATTTGGCATCGGGAACGATTAAAAGTGACGAAAATCACTTGAGAAGTTCAAAATAGCCAAGCGCCAATCTTCAGCGGCGTCGTCAGAAGGAGGTTTTATCGTCCTCGTGAATAAACTCCACTAAAGATATCACTGAAGACCGATCCATTCGGCTTTGGAAGAAAAATGAAAGAGTAAGCATTGCACGAGTAAAGGAATAATATCGCCGATCGACGACCCTCAAAATGTTTTTGACGTCGTAAAATTATGAAGAGGATCAGCCTCCAAGAAGCTACACACTTAAACTTTCTGCGATTACCGATCCCTAATACCATCGGTGTCGGAAGTGTTCACCGGAAGTATATCTATGGAAATATATGCAAGGATAGTAGCCGATCCCTGATCTGTGCACCAGAGAGACGCAACGTGATGAGACATTTTAGCCCTTAGATAGGTTAGGTACGACGCATTTAAAATGTTAGTTAATTCGTAGATCATGCATTAGTTGCTTTTCTATGCGTAAATCAATAGGGACCATTTAAGCCCGTCGATACAATGCATCTCCCTCTGCACCTCCGCCATTAACCAGTTAGAATTTATTTGCAGAGACCCGACGACAGTTTGTTTTGAATTACATTCATTACTCGTATTAACTGATTGATACAACTGATAGGATATCTCCCATTATATTCTCTTAAGTCCTTGTGTATGATCCTATTCTGTGTGACAAGGAGTTCAAAACACACAGAAGAGAAAGGCTAACAATCGAGAGAAGGCTCCCAAGGGTCAGTAAGTATTAAACAATAATCGTAGCGAGCATTACAGGTATGTATCGGCTTATAGTGTTTTTTCGGCTTCATTTCATATGTTTCAACCCAACGCTACTTTGTACGCATGTTTAAAAGACCATTTAAATTGCAGAAATAATGCCTCTGAAGAAACCCACCACCAGGAAATCCTCAAGAGCACCAAAGCTGCAAGAGATAGAAACGGGAGAGGGCTCCTCCCCAACAGTTGCAAGGCAATTAAAATTCGCTCCAAAACCAGTGCCCGTCATTAAGACAACCACCAAGAAGGTATTCTTCTATCCCCCAGCCTTCAGAGACACAAAGGGGAACATTGGGACCAAAACAACATTCCCTCGCTGGGAAGAATTGTTTAAGAAAATCAAGAAGGAAGAACCCCTCGAGTATACCCCGCATAACGATCCTGATACCAAAAGACTCGATGATGATTTCCTTTCAAATATCCGTAGGGCGTATCTTCACATGGTGGAAAGATGGACACCGGTGTTTCCTTGAATTGAGCTCCTAAAGTGGCTCATTGACCGCACTGATGCACAATTTTTTTTGATTAATGATGATAATGGTGAGTGTGTCGGGGTTTTCTTGCCATCAGAGGTTCAGAGTTACTACAAGCTCAGGGAGCCGGAAGAAAATTTGAGCACCGATTTCGTTGTAAGTTTCTATGCAGCACACGACACCAAAAAAATCATGGCGTGGTGGTGGAGGGAAGACAAAAAATTCACAAACTAGACTTCTAGCTAGTATCCGATGGCCAATCTAAGGGAACCATACATATACCTGATGGCTCTTCTCTGCAGGTTGCATGGGGAGAAAGATTGTTCCTGGTTTTCAGAGGCTTGGATGCCTTTAGCTTATACAATATCCATTTTAGGCATGAACTTCAATTGGGGTGCCATCATCTCCAAACAGTTGAGCACTTGCATATCACAAGCCCATATGCCGAAAGAGGGAGAAACCCTCTCCTTCTACATGGCCTCGTATATGCTAGACGTCATTTGTGATAGGAACATTTTCTATGGAATGAACCTAAAATGGCACTCCTTTGAGATCCCAGTCCATGTATACTTCAATATTCTATGGTAAAATAGGTACAAGAAATGATATTCTCTTATCTGTGACCAATTTATTGCACACATTTATTTTTTGTTGTTCAAGAAAGAGTTCCCAAGGCTGTCAGATGAAGCAAAAAAGGTTGTATCGAAAGTAGGTCACTGGTATGTAGATGAGTGCGAAACCTACATCAGGTTTTTCAGTGCCATAGGGGCACCCCATTTGTTACCTATATATGCCCCTGATTGACTAGTGTTAGGGGAAATTTGCTATCAGAACATTCTGCAAGGTTATAATGCCACTTTAGTAAAGGACAAGAAGCATGCGTTCATACCTTATGGGTTTCATATTGGCTTCTACATGGTCAAATACACCATGCATGATAAGAAAGAAGGGATAAGTCAATTGGAATTCCAATTCCAAACTGGTCATTTTCGCAAGCACGATCCCAAAGGTCTGGTCCTAAAACATGCATCACAGGTATCATCATGTTTGCCTTATGCACATGACCAGTTTGAAGATGAAAAGTTTACCGA
Source organism: Picea engelmannii (assembly GCA_009831015.1). Lineage (NCBI taxonomy): Eukaryota > Viridiplantae > Streptophyta > Pinopsida > Pinales > Pinaceae > Picea > Picea engelmannii. Next base: position 244,845 of record ML785457.1, read on the forward strand.
AAATGCTCGAGATTGGAAGAAGGTGGCGACAAGGATTGTTGATCCTGGAGCAACCCAGTTCAAGGCCATGAGTTGGGAAGGGAAATTGATGTCCTTGGAGCAAGAAATTCTCAGGACCCGAGAAGGGAAGATAGCATCGGAATTGGGCGAAGTGGTGGGTGACCCCCAAGAAGCCATCAGAGCGGAAATTTTTTATCAGGAATCTCCAGTAGAAATCATGGATTCCCTTGAGGTTCAAGATGAATAGGGGACGGGGGCACTTCTATGGCAACAGGCCCAAGAGTTAATGAAGCAAATGCAGGATAAAATGGACTTCATCATAACACCTAGGCTTCCGACTAATATTCGAGAAGGAGGCCCAATGGAGCCAGGTGACCCCGATTTCACAAACCTTGGTAACATCAGTGGGTCGGATGGCTCAGAATCCACTGCATCACCAACAAGACCGCTGATAGGCAGGATGACTCAACCAGAGACAGGAAGGGTGCTGGTAGGAACACGTGCACCTAATCCTCTAAGAAAGATTATAAATATATATAGTGACAATGAGAGCCTGAAGTCATCTCACGACACCCCTGTGCATGTCCAAGAGGAAAAGGGTTATGAGAAGACTTCTTCCTTGGAGCCCAAATTTCAAGAAAAAGAGGTCTTGCAAAAGGAAATAGAAGCTGAAAGTGGCCTCGAAACAAAGGGACCCAATACATTGAAGACTGAAGCAGATCTGAAGGACAAGCCCGAACTAGAGGAGCCAAATAAAGGATCCCCACAAAAGGAAATCAATGGTTCTGTGACCAACGAGCAAGTAAGTGACGAGTATGTACCCGACGTATTTATTATGCCCAATACTAAAATCCATGACGAGCGACAAGTAGAGGTCGGGCCTTGATCATAATCATAATGCTATAATGTATATGACATACAATGCTAGGCGTTATTGAATGCGAAGTGAAAGTGGGAAAAGGAAGTCCAAGAGCCCAATCTTGAACGAGTATACATCACCGACAACCTCGAAAACACGCTCACATGGGGTGATCGGTAGATACCAGATCCGGTAGACGAGGTAGTATATATCTATGCCATATCCTATGATCAAAAGATAAAATCCATCGTGAAAAGGACAACAAAGAAAAGAAGGATCACGTTGGATCACTCCATCTTGGTTACTACATAGGAGAACTTGATCAACACAACAGATGCCCGAATGTCTGACCTTATCGGCATGGGAAAGGCACTCTCAAATGCCACCCTGGATAGAGCCAATAGAGATGAAAAGTAACTAGTCATTTCCCTAAAGGAGCTCGAACACTTGTGTCATCTAGGAGAATACTATAAATTCACCACACAGACTACCATGTACCTGAAAGGTGAGTTTGAAGAAGTTTACAATGATTTCAAAAATGAACGACACCTGTTAACTGCGAAAATAGCTGAGTTCCAAGAGGACACTCTCATGGCACTCGTGACATTCAAGGATACAAAGAAATGGTATGAAAGGGTGCAACAAGCGGTGGAAAGACTCGAGTACATTGAGGTAGTCCAGCAAGGCCGAGACAAGGAAGAACATAACATTCAGATGGTTGGCAAAAGTAGTCTTAATCGTATGAAGATGTCAGCCGAGTACTGGGTTAAGATGTATCGGGACCCACACTGAGAAATCCAAGAGCAGTGGATCATATGCAAGAATCATTGGGAGAAAATTAATAAAGTAATGAAAGATATCAGACTCCCCAAGTTTGGTACCCCCAAAAAATTCATCGACCTGAGCGACATAGTGGAGTCTCATGCCAAACAAGATTCTCTATGGACCGAAGAACTCATAAAGATGACAGACGTAAGACCAGGGAAAGTGAAACAATTTGTAGAACATCCAATCAGAGCCTGAACCATGCTACAACAGTTGGACTCCAGTCTATTAAAGCACTGGGCGCATGCAGTGGACATCAAGGGAATATATGCAGCTCTGATGGAACAACACATATTTCAATGGGCCCAAACTTGTGAAGATCTATTTATCAGTTGGTCTGAATATGAGAGAACTCACCCTTTTCAAGAGATATCTCGGGTTGACCGTTAAAGAAACTGTTAGAAGATGACGCCACGTGGTGATTTTTGTTTTTCTTAAACTACACTTAGCTGTTAATTTCAGTTAAACTTTATATTATAAATAAATACATTGACCAATTAGTGAAGGGTCGATGGTTGTTGTAAGAACTCTTTCTTTCTGGTTGTTAAGAATTATTTTGAAGCTACTATGAATTGAGAAGTCCTTATGGACCAAAGACAAACTATTTTCATCAAATGCATGTGATTGGACTTGGAGAAGAACTACTTCCTATCCTATTTCATGAATGATGCAGTAATGAGTAAGAGCAATTAATTTTGTTGTCAAGTTATCTGGTGCAATGTTTTAATGTTCTTGGCTTTAATGATGAAAATGAATCATTGTGTTATTATGTGATGAATGGTTGTGGTAGATGAATTATTTTGCTTGCCACTATCTTACTACATATGTGCTTTATTTTTTGATAATTATTTTCTCAGACATTAATTGGATGCTTACATGGTTGATGTATTAGTACTAGACCTGTGGTATAGAATCATTGTCTGGATGTTTGAGCAACGGGTTATCCCAAGCTCAGCCTCTTCCCCAGTAGTTAAAACTTAATCTTGTTTGTTGTCAAGTTGGTTTATACTGGCTTGCATCTCTCATACTAGTCCCACCCAAGAGAAAATATAGAAGAGAATAGTCCTAACTGAAGGAAGAGCCTTCACAAGAAAACACAAAGCCCATCGATAATTTGGCTGGATCGCAAGATATGGAGAACCATTTCATATTCAAATGCTATAGAGTCTAATTGGGCCTCGGTGGCGGGTTTGGTTTCTACTGTTGAATCAAGGGATTTAAGACCCATCAACATAATTGGCGCTAGAAGGAGGGCCTACGAATGAATGGCTGAATATATATTTTATATAGCATTTCAAACAACCTACAGATTCATAATAACCCACATGCATGGCTATTCATTCACAAGAAAACTCACACACGCTGAGTAATCCCGAAGAGAGTGACTCACCCCAGCTCGAGGAAGAACCTTTTCACCCTAAAATACCTTACACCCTTCCTCACGAAGAAGTAAATCAATTCAGGAGAATCAAAAGTGCCTATGCCCGAAATATCAGTGCGTTGTACTTAGCTCCCATACTCCCTTGAAGAAAAAAACAAAGTAGACCAATGGTTATCACTCCCGACGAGGTTTTCGTGCACTTTGTAAAAGACTTAATATATTTCATGATTATCAAAATCCAAGAACCTCTTGATTTGATACCCGAAACGTCAGTCGATGATGATTTCTTGGAAGAAGAGGAGTTTAACTCAGAGTCTGAAGGTATGGAAGGTGACAATGACCATAATGATGAAAGAGGGAAATTGCCTCTGAACAATCAACCTTGGTTAGCTAGAGAGGCTTTGGCCCTCCCGGGACCAATTCACAACCTTCCCCGACATCCAGAGAAATTGCTTCCTAAGTTCGATCCTGAAACCTATAGATTACCTGAAGATCATATCAAGAATTTTATACTCGCGATCAGACTTATGGACGTTCAACATGAATACATAGTCTACAGACTTTTCCCCTACATGTTTGAAAATTCACCTTCCATGTGGTATTTTAATCTGCCAATAGGATCTATAACCAACTGGACCAAGTTCCAGAAAGATTTTCTAGATAAATTTGTAGAGGAAACTACTACGAGAGCTCTGACAGCTGAGTTGTTTGCAACCACCATGAGTCTGAAAGAAAGGGTCAAATATTCACGACCATATTAAACAAATTCCATCCCGTGCCAAGACCAACTCAGGAGTTGCAAATCGAGGTTTATGCTAACGCGCTCCGGACTTCTATATCTATGTTTGTAAAAAGAGCTGGTAAGCAAACCCTGGCGGAAAATTTTGAAGAGGCCAAGATAATATAATTCCATATGAAAGGATGTAAAGAAGGCCAGGCCTCCCTAGTAAAGAAAGAAGCCCAGCCCCCTCTAAGGAGAGGACTCCTTTTGACTAGACCGTCGGGGAAACCAACTGAACAAACTCCCGACAAAGGTAATGGAGATATAGAATATCTACAACGCATGGTTAAGAAATTATTAAACGAGATCATAGACATGAAGAGAAATGAAGGAGAATGAAACCTAGGCCAAAGGCCCTATAAGCCTTTCTTTAAAATAAACCAACCTTTCAAAGTAATTGAGCCTCCCCTAGATAACTTAAATATTGATCTAGGGAATGTTGCGTCTGACTCTTTCTGTACTTATCATCAGGAAAATCACTCTGAAAGAGACTGTCCTCAATGAGTACATGCCACGAATCTGATGGCCAATCGGTTTCTAGACGAAGTCTCCCTGACCGAAAAGCTAAGTAGTTCAGTTATGAATATTGCTGACCAGGAAGAGATTCACCCACCAAGAGATACAACCATGATGATATGGGATCCTGACCTGATCATCCCTTTCGATGACCTGTTTGAGTCTCAGGAACAACCCACAGACGTTTCAGTGGTACATACATGTAGTAAGGGTCCACCTGGCTCGAAAAATACCGATGCCACCCAGGCCTCGAAAAGTAAGTTAACCCCCAATCGCTGGAAAACAACCCTTGCTCTTGGAAAAAACCCTATCAACGTTCATACCCTGGAATTTCCCAAACTAGATTACAACATGGTCAAAGATTTGAAGAAGCTAAAGGCTAATATATCAATTATGGACATATGCAAGATTCCTCAGCAGAAGGACTTTCTGTTACAAGCTTTGAACTCAGTAGAAAACCCGATGGCGGGTAATGGTCTGGAAATAAATCTGTCTTCCATAGATCTGGTGGGCAAACCAACTATAAACACATGTTTGGGAGATAGAAAGGAAAAGAATTTTGTCCCACTGTTCCTCTTAACATTTGAATTCTTCAATAGAGACCTTCATAACTGTTTGGTAGATTCTGGAGGGTCTTCCAACATTATGCCCTTGTTTGTTTGCAAAAAATTAAATTCCATTCCTCTCAAGAGTGATAAACATGTCATTCAACTAGACAGAACCCAGGTAAGGGTCATAGGAGAACTCAAAGATGTGATGATCATAATATCGACACATCCCACATTTGTGCAAGTGATTGACATCATTGTAGTAGATATCCCATAGGCATATGGGCTATTATTGAGTCAATATTTGTCTGAAAAGCTAAACGGGTACTTCAGTATAGATTGGGCACACCTTTGGATACCACTAAAGGGATACAAGAACATGATCAAAATTGATAGGGAGTAATATTTGAAACATATGGTCACTGATCTAGAAATCCCAAACAAACCCTCATCCACAGATTTCCCCATATTGGGCAATTATTCTTGCGATTCCTACTTCGGAAACTTTGCTCCTCTATTGTCCGACCTTCCTCTTACCCAAAAATCTGAAATGTTTTTTCAAGAGGAATCATCGATACCGACACGAGACATCCTCTTCTGTCAAAACCCCACACTGGAGATTATAGAACAAAAGATGGGAAGGCATAGAATTAACAAGGGAAAGGAAAAGAGTGATTTCCGTTCACAAATTTGGACCCTCTATTTTGATGGATCTAAATGCCAAGAAGGGTCGGGAGCAGGGTGCATCCTCATCGATCCTAAAGGTAAACATCATTTCTTGTCCTATAGGCTAGAGTTCAAATGTAGCAACAAAACTGCTAAATATGGAGCTCTAGTGCAAGGATTAAAGAAAGCCATAGATTTGAATGTCAAAGAATTGAAATTTTTTGGAGACTCTAAAATTATTGTTAGACAAGTAAGAAATACTATACATTGCAATTCTCCTCACCTAAATAACTATCAACAAAAGGTACATAGGTTAATAGAGAACTTTGAAGCCTTCAATATTACATCGATCCCCAGAGCTAAGAATGTTCTTGATGACTCCTTGTCCAGAGTTGCTTCTAGGCTGTTGCCTCTAGAGGATTATGAAGCCTCCTGATTCACTATGGAGCTGTTCTACAAATTGTTGGTACCTAATAACATTTATAATTGGAAATTATTTGAAGGAGATGAACATATCATAAAATTCTTGACCACCCAAGACAATTTCAAAGATCTCGCTATTGACAATGAATATTTCCAAGAGAAATCAATAGAGACCAATCATCGAACATGACAACCTATGGATAAATCAACGGCTCACACAATCCCGAAAGGGATAGCTAATCTAGAAAACTTGTTTGATCTGAAAGAGTGATTTAAGGGATTTAGAAACACAAATACTGGTATCTCTTGTCCCCTGCATGAAACTATAAATATTGGGACCCCAGAAAACCCAAATAATGTGAATCTCGGTAAGACTATATATAAGGAAGAAAGGAAATCTTATCTCAAATTGTTTAGACAATACCAGGATTTCTTCACATGGTCCTATAGGGATCTGAAAACAAATGATACCGGCATCATTCAACACACTATCTTGTTAAAACCTGAAGTAAAAACTTTCCAACAGAAGCTCTGAAAGTATCATCCATCCCTCTAACCTCTCATGTATCAAGAGTTAAAGAAACTTTTATATGCCAAAATCATTTTCCAAGTTAGGCATTCCGCCTGGGTAGAAAATCTTGTCCCGGTAAATAAAAAGTCGGGTGAAATCCACTTATGCGTAGATTTTAGGAACCTCAACAGAGCTTCAAAAAAGGAAAACTACCCAGTCCTACCGATGGAACAACTCCTGCAGACCGTATCCGGCTAGGATATTTTTTCTCTACTAGATGGTTTCTCAAGTTACAACCAGGTTTTAGTTTCAGAGGAAGACCGTTTAGAAACCACCTTCTGAACCAAATGGGGAACTTTCGCGTATAAATGCATGCCTTTCGGGTTAATTAACGCAGGAGCGACCTTCCAAAGGGCCATGGACGTAGCTTTACGAGGATTAATCAATAAATGTGTGGTAGTGTATCTAGATGACATGACAGTGTATTCAAAGAATAGAGAAGAGCACATCCAACACTTAACTTAGATTTTCGAAAGGTGTAGGAAATACGGTATATCCTTGAACCCTAAGAAAACTATATTCGGTTTTGAGGAAGGTAAACTGTTAGGTCACATTATATCTCAAGCAGGCATTCACATAGACCCAAAAAGGATTAAGGCCATAGATCAAATTCCCTTGCCCCATAATAAGAAAGCTATGCAATCCTTTTTTGGGCAAATCAATTTTGTGAGGAAGTTCACTCCCGATTTCGCAGAAATCATAAAACCTTTACAAAATATGATTCACAAGGATGAAAAATTTAAGTGGGATGATGAGCAAAAATATGCGTTCAACAATATCAAAGCTTCTATATCCCGGGTCTCGGTGTTGCGAAGTCCCGATTTCAATAGAGACTTCTCCCTTTATACTTTCGCTTCCGACCAATTGTTAGCTGCAGTTCTGACTCATAAGGATGACGACAACAACATGGACCCAGTGTCGCTCATGAGAACTAATCTTCAAGGAGTGGAGCTCAACTATCCTACTATAGATAAATAGGCCTATGCAGTATATAAGGCAATAAAACATTGCAGGTCTTACATACTCAAGAATCACACTAAAGTGATTGTGCCACACCCTACAGTCTAATCCTTGTTTACACAAAAAGAAATGGGGGAAAGAAGAGGGAACTGGATGGCAGTAGTCCAAGAATTCGACCTAGATATAAAACTTGCCAAATTAGTAAGAGGACAAGGGTTATGCAAGCTTGTAGCTGAAGCCTAGGACCAAGTAAATTAAGATTCTGGATGGGAGAATGAAATGGCACTATGGTGTGGCGAAGTATCATACATCTCCCTAGGACAAGAATCTTGGTATAAGGATTTAACTTATATTCTACATCACGGGACTTGTCTCGAAAACCTCCACCCTAGGGAAGGGAGAGCACTCAGGTTAAAATATGCACAATATCACCTTATAAATTCAGTACTCTTCCGGATCAATTATGACGGAGTACTATAAAGATGTCTCTAACGTGAAGACGCAGACAAAGTACTGAAGGAGCTCCATGATGGCCCCGTTGGGGGACATTTCGTAGGAAACACCGCTGCTCATAAGACTCTGAGAGCTAGCTATTATTGGCCCACCTCGTTCAAGGACACTCATAATCACGCTAGAAACTGTAAGACTTGTCAAATAAGCACTGTAAAGGAGAAGAGAGTAGGAGTCCCACTCCAACCTGTGACTATCTCTAGGCCTTTTGAGCAATGGGGGTTGGATATCATACGAGAAATTACACCTCGATCTTCAAAACTACACAAGTACATTCTTACTGCCACTGACTACTTCACAAAATGGGAGGCCATTCCTCTGACTCATGTAAATGAGAAGGTAGTGATCCAATTCATAAAACATCAACTGATCACAAGGTTTGGTGTCCCTTTCATTCTGGTCTTTGATAATGAAGCTTATTTTTCTTCCACCCTATTGACGGAGTTTTCTCTGGAAAAAGGAATCATTATTAAGTACTCTGCAAATTATTACCCTCAGGGAAATGGTGTGGCAGAATCAACCAATAAGAACCTAGTGAGAATATTAAAGAAGACGGTTGTAGATAACCAAAGAAATTGGCATAATATACTCCATAATGCTCTATGGGCCGATAGAGTCACACCCAAATAAGCTATAGGGAATTCCCTGTACTTTTTGGTCTACGGAAAAGAAGCCATCCTCCCAAATGGGCTCTATCTTCCATCTCTTCAACTAGCCCAAGATTCCAGTCAGAAACCTTTGTCGGCCATACAACAAAGAATCAACACTCTACTCATGCTGGAAGAAGAGAGAGAAAACGCTAAGTCAAAGTTCCTAGCTCACCAAAAGATAGTGAAAAGGTGGTTCGATAAGAATAAGGCTACAGAAAAGAACTTTGAAGTAGGAGACTTAGTCCTGAAGTGGGATAGGGAAAATGTACCAAAAGGGAAGCATTCTAAGTTTCAGAATTTATGGCTTGGACCTTTTTAGGTGGCAGAGAATATTGGCACAGGCACTTATCGGTTGTAGAATTTGAGGGGGGAACCTGATGCCCTCCTAGTAAATGGCCAAGCTCTAAAATAATACTTCCAATAATAATAATAATAATAATAAACTTTTATGTGTGTTTCATGTTGAGTATCTTCATGGTTGTGAAATACTTCTTTTGTTGTTTCTTTTCTTTTTGGTTTTCTGTACTTTTGAAGGTGTGTCCGACAAGATGATGGTTGGCCTTAAAATCATGCAACATAGCGAACTCTGTTTCTAACTCGTCGCTCACTTACAAACACAAGAAGTACTGGAAAACCTGCGGTTACTTTGAGGAATCCTCTGTCTAACTTGAGAAAATGAACAACTTCGGAGAAATGACAGAAGTGTCTTCTTTGTGGTTCGGTAATACCTTAAGGGAACGAAGGAAAGATGGAAAGGACTACATGAACCCAAAATATGGAGCTAGTGAAGGATCCACCTTAACCATCTCACTTTGCAAATAAACAAACATCCTCCTCCCTCACTCAATCAGGGCATCATACTTAAATAAATTGATATTATCAAAAGAACAAACAGTAAGAGAGGGTATGCAGATATATCCACCGGGGCTATGGATGCTTGCTGGCAGTAGAACAAGGTCTGTGGCATCGAGGTGACTCCGTCGGGGCTATGAACGCTCGCTGGCAATAGAGTGACACCGAAGCAGGTGAGTAGAGGTAATTAAAGGCTTCATGCCGGTGAATACTTTGCTAAAATTTTGTAATAAGGGGGCATGAGTCGGGGTCAAAGGAAATGAAGGAGAAAAAGGGTTAAAAATCCACAGGCAGACCTGGAAGCATCATCTGAAGAACTTCAAATGCAAAGGTTAAGAGGTTCTAATTTAAGACCAGTTAAGATTCTCCATCATCTTCCGTATCAACTGGGCCTTGGGGAAGGAACAAAGATTCTGCTTTCGCCCAGTGAATCACCATTTTTTGAGCTCTCAACACACCCTAAAAAGTCTATGTCCATTTCTACTTTTTGGGTACCACTTGATATTTTGCACTGTCTGTTTCCACTTCAGTATGAAGCTGCTGCCTATGCTTATCTTTTATGTTTTCACATTTCAATTATTTAAAGTCTGCTTGAACGTACAAATAATCATCTTAACTTTAAAAGGGACTTAACAACTACTTAAGAAATTGACATTCTAAGTTTTTCCCCAACAAACTTAGGAAATTTAGCATCGGGAACGATTAAAAGTGACGAAAATCGCTTGAGAAGTTCAAAATAGTCGAGCATCGATCTTCAGCAGCATCAACAGAAGGAGGTTTTCTCCTCCCCACTAAAAATCCACTAAAGATATTGTTGAAGATCGATTCATTTGGCTTCGAAAAAAAAATGAAAGGTAAGCATCGCGCGAGTAAAGGAATAATATCGTCGATCGACGACCCGTGAAATGTTTTCGGCATTGGAAAATTATGAAGAGGATCACCCACCAAGAAGCTACGCACTTAAACTTTCTGCGATCACCGATCCCCGATACCATCGGCATTGGAAGTGTTCACTGGAAGTAGATCTATGGAAATATACACAAGGATAGTAGTCGATCCCTGATCTGTGCACCAAAGAGACACGACGTGATGAGACGTTTAGCCCTTAGATAGGTTAGGTACGACACATTTAAAATGTTAGTTAATTTGTAGATCATGCATTAGTTTATTTTCCATGCACAAATCAAAAGGGACTGTTTAAGCTTGCCAATACAATGCATCTCCCTCCGCAGCTCCGCATCTCCCTCCACAGCTTCGTCATCAACCAGTTAGAATTTATTTGCAGAGATTCGATGGTAGTTTCCTTTGAATTACATTCATCACTTGTATTAAATGTTTGATACGAATGATAGGATCTCTTAAGTCATTGTGTATGATCCTATTTTGCGCGGCAAGGAGTTCAGAACACACAGAAGAGCAAGGCTAACAATCCAGAGAAGGCTCCCAAGGGTCAGTAAGTATTAAACAACAATCGTAGCGAGCATTACAGGTATGTATCAACTTATGGTGTTTTTTGTAAATGTGTTGAACCTGCATAGAATATATCTATCTAGAAAATACTACACACATTTGCAGAGAGAAATTGAAAAAGAAGAAGCAAGATAGAAAGAATGGAAGAATTCTCATTAACCGTATTCCACACTCAAAGAGTGAATAATTTACAATATATATAGAATAAAAGAGTAACTAATGAGCCATAGTGGTGGTCTAGATTGATCTAGACACACACCAACAGTTACAAGAGTAAACTGCCACCTAGTCTAGTCTCTCAGGCAGTTACGGGAGTGAACTGCCACCTAACTGAGTTAACTAGTCAACTAGTCTTCAGTTAACTGATTGAAGAAAGAGTAGTGAGTTGGTGATGATCCCAATGTTGCATGGTGACAAAACCAATGCAACATCTAAAATCAACTCAACTAGTCAAACTGAAGTGTCAACTGAAAGAGAATATTCTCCAGGTGGAATATTCTCCCCTAAAATATCAGAGACTGGATAATGACTAATTATGACTAATAAACAAGGAATAACCTTAGGAAAAATAAATCCTAGGTGTGTGTGAAGTAACTCCAACACCCCCCCTGAACATCACTATGGTGGAAATAAAGAATGGGTCCTGGCTACGAGGCCATGTTAGGTACCCAAATACAAAATATACACTGAATTAAACGAGGAAAGAGGGAAAACCTCATGGGAACAAACCCCACCCTCAAATTACAATGCATAAAATAAAAAATGAGAAGGAACAAAAAACAGTTGCTAAGCAACCCTATCCTTCACTCCAAGAAGACCTCACAACTGTTCAAGTTTGTGCTCATTGAATATTTTGTTGAAGATGTAGATGTCTGCATGGATATGATGAAGTATATGAACCATTGATATGTCCACACATATCCACTTTATCTTCTTGTAATGAAAAATATCCAAATAAAGTTTGGATGAAACTTTGAAAACCGTACGACCGTTTCCGGAAAAACGCTGAAATTTTGTTGATTTTGAAACGATCATAACTCTAGTTCCCAGACTCCGTTTTGTTCAATTGTTTTTTTGAAATTGGATATTTTCTCGAGAGGAATTAAAATATCCAATTTGTCTCTGCAAATTGTGCTAAAAAAATATTAGAATGGAGTCTGACTTGCGCGGCTCTCTTTTTGTCTCTTGACATGCATGCATGTTGCATGCAAAAGTGTCTGCATGTCACTCCTGAGATGCATGCCATATATCTTCCACATAAATTTCAGAAAATAAATCTAAAATGGAGTAGACATCATCTTCAATTATTGGAATACAAATTTCTGCAAATACTTTTGTAGAAGACTCTTCATAATAAGAGGCTTGATCTTCTGATGGCTTCTCTTCTGGCTCTATCTGTTTGACCTCCTGCATGAAATCTTCACAATATTTTTTATTCTCAAATAGAACCTCCAATCTGGTCCATAAATCATTTGGAGTTTATCCTTGCGATTCTTCATATACTTGATGGAAAAATTCGGGAGAAACAGACATGCCGATACTTCCTATGGCCATATCTTGTCTATTGAGAAAGTCATTTTTCTCATCGACAGAATCAGGCTCTACTTCCATTGCCATAGTTATTTGGTACAAACCTTTTCATCTAAGATGAAGAATAATTTTTGGCTCCCATTCCAAATAGTTATGAGGCGTGAGAAGTATTTCCGATGAATAATCCATCTTTTGTTGTCTTCAATCTTTTGTACCTGCAAAAAATGATTTGGTGTAGCTTTTTCTTAGCAGTCTGTCGGCTATGATATCATGTAAATGTGTTGAACCTACAAAAAATAGATCTAGCTATAAAATACTACACACATTTGCAGAGAGAAATTGAGAAAGAAGAAGAAAGATAGAAAGAATGGAAGAATTCTCATTAACCGTATTCCACACTCAAAGAGTGAATAATTTACAATATATATATATATATATATATATATATATATATATATATATATATATATATAGAATAACTGAGTAACTAATGAGCCATAGTGGTGGTCTAGATTGATTTGGACACACACTAACAGTTACAAGAGTAAACTTCCACCTAGTCTAGTCTCTCAGGCAGTTACGGGAGTGAACTGCCACCTAGCTGAGTTAACTAGTCAACTAGTCTTCAGTTAACTGACTCAACAAAGAGTAGTGAGTTGGTGATGATTCCAATGTTGCATGGTGACAAAACCAATGCAACATCTAAACTCAACTCAACTAGTCAAACTGAAGTGTCAACTAAAAGAGAATATTCTCTAGGTGGAATATTCTCCCCTAAAATATAGGAGACTGGATAATGAATAATTATGACTAATAAACAGGGAATAACCTTAGGAAAAATAAATCCTAGGTGTGTGTGAAGTAACTCCAACATTTTTCTGGCTTCATTTCATATGTTTCAACCCAATGCTACTCTATACGCATGTTTAAAAGACCGTTTAAATTACAGGAACAATCCTCCAAAGAAACCCACCACCAGGAAATCCGCAAGAGTGCCAAAGCTGTAAGAACCAGAAACGTGAGAGGGAGCCTCCTCAACAGTTGCATGGAAATTAGAATTCACTCCAAAACCGGTGTCCATCATTAAGACAACCACCAAGAAGGTCTTCGTCCAGCCCCTGACCTTTGGAGACACAGAGGCGAACATTGGGACCAAAACAACATTCCCTCGTTGGGAAGAATTGTTTAATAAAATCAATAAGGAAGAACCCCTCGAGTATACCTTGCACAACGATCATGATACAAGAAGTCTCAATGATGATGTCCTTCAAAATATACGTAGGGAATATCTGGACATGGTGGCAAGCTGGACTCTGGCGTTTCCTTGCATTGAGCTCCTAAAGTGGCTCATTGACCACATTGATGCACAAAAATGTTTGATTAATGACGATAACATTGAGTGTGTTGGGGTTTTCTTTCCATCAGAGGTTCAAAGTTACTACAAGATTAGGGAGCTGGAAGAAAAGCTGAGCACCGATTTCGTTGTAAGTTTCTATGCAGCACACTACACCAGCAAAATCATGACGTCATGGTGGAGGGAAGAAAAAAAATTCATGAACTAGACTTCTAGCTTGTATCCAACAACCAATCTAAGGGAACCATACATATACCTGATGGCTCTTCTCTACATGTTGCATGGGGAGAAAGATTGCTTCTGGTTTTCAGAGGCTTGGATGTGTCTAGCTTATACAATAGCCATTTTAGGCACGAGCTTCAATTGGGGTGCCATCATCTCCAAACAACTGATCACTTTCATACGACAAGCCCAAATGCCGAAAGAGGGAGAAACCCTCTCCTTCTACATGGCCTCGTATTTGTTGGACGTCATCTACGCCAGGAACATTTTCTCTAGAATGAACCTAAACTAGCACTCCTCTGAGCTCCCGGTCCATGTATACTTCAACATTCTATGGGAAAACTGTTGATTAAGGTTGGTTGTCATTGATGTCAACCCTTGAAGAAATCCCCATAGCACAAAGGTTTGGGTAATGGACCCAATATTGTTTGATGTAAATATGGACGAACTCCAAAGTGGTCCCCTTATGGTGAAAGCCCTCACGGGAAGACGCTTTGCGGAGTAAGATAAACCATGATTAATTGTGGAATAATGAGATGAAGGACAATGAATTTGTCAGGAAAACTATCCTATATGGATATTTCTTGTCATGCCATTTCTGGTGGTATGTAGAACGTCACATAACTCCTCACGGTTAGAGAGTTATGGCCATGAGAAATTGGAGACCCCAGGTTTGGGTAATGGACCCAAGTTTGTTTGATGGGTAACAATATGAGTTATGATATATTTTAAGATAATACTATTCTATATGGATAGTACATGTCATGCCATTTCTGGTGGTATGTGGAACGCCACATAACTCCTCACGGTTTGAGAGTTATGGCCTTACGAAGTTGGAGGACCCTCACATGTCATCTAGAAGCCCCAAGAGGTCAAAGTAGTCAAAGTGGTTTAAGGGATTTTAAAAGGTAAATAATAAATTTAAGTGATGAGTGTACTAAAATTCAAAGTGAATACAAAATAAATTATTTAAATAATAAATTTAATGGAGAAATTAGAAGTGGTTTAACCCTAAAATAAGGAAAGTGGGCAAAGTGACCTAGAAGATGTTTTTAAGGAAGCTACTTGGAGAGTATAAATAAGAGGCTAGGCTATCTCATTTTAATTACACTTGCGCATATTGAATATCTATAGGTTTTTGAGGTAACCAAGGATATCTAAGCCAAAATTCCGAGGGAAGGTTAAGAAAAGAAGGTCGAAATGCAAGGAAGGATAAATTCTTTTGATGGTGCTTTCTAAGGTATGTTATTTATAGGTCATCTCACCATTTTCTCTATAAATTTTTTTCTATAATTATTCAGACTGTGAAATCACTATTCCATTGAGAAAACATATCCAAGTATCTATTTTAAAAAAATCATCTTGTGGGTCATTGTATTTTTGGAGTTACACTCCGTGGAAAATAGGGTTTGTGGCTAGTCCTGGAACTAGTCAAAAACAAGTGTTTCAGGTAAAAACGTCATAACTTCTTCATAACAGATCCAAATTTAGTGAAACCAAATGTTTTGGTTACGTTATAGTCTATAGTATTCTTTGTAACAGTTTTAGATCAATTAAACAAATATTCCGTGTGGGGCACGCTCTACAAGGCCGTTCTCTAGAATAAGCCAAAATTCAGAAAGGTATGTCATTTTTGCTATAAATCCTTTTCTGAGAGGTTCCAAGTAGTGACACCTAGAGGAATTTCATAAAAAATACTGAAGAACATTGTATATCATTTTCAAATTTTTATACATTACAGGTACAAAGTTATGATTACTTCAAGTTAGGGTTGTTGACTAATCCAAAACTAGGCATGTGAGACTAAAGAGAAGTTTGATGAAAATGATAGTATCTTGTTGTTAAAGTCAAGGAAGGTTTGCAGGAATGTGATCATATACACTAGGTCTATTACAGAGCTAAAAATCATATTTGGATGATGAAATTGATGAGGGCTTTTGGTTGAGGTACATGTTGAGTACATGGTTCAGACAAGTAGTTGATGAGTTGGCACATACATGAGGTGTATAGTTGATGATGTTGGTACATATTGACGGGTCATAGTTTATGAGTAGTTGACACATGATTGGTACATACTTGGTACATGGTTGGATGCACTTGTTTATGGTACATGTTGATTACATGTTGTTTGGTACAGGTTGGTGCATGGTTAATGCACTTGTTTATGGTACAGGTTGATTACAGGTTGAGGTACAGGTTGATGCATGGTTCAGATTTATTGGTACATGTTTACAGTGGTATATCTCACAGTGATAGTGTGACAGTGGTTCCATCATTCTACTTCTACTTCAGGGCCGTTGGATGGAGCAAGGATAGGTGGTTGTAGCCACCTTCTGGTTGTAGTTGGAGAACATAGGGGGTTGTAGCCTCCTTCTGGTTATAGCCAAAGAATTGGGGAGTTGGAGCTTCCCTCATGTTGTAGCCCGAGAAACCAGGGGGTTGGAGCCTCCTTCTAGTTGCAGCTGGAAAACAAAGGAAGTTGGTGCTTCCAATTAATGTAATTCTTCAAGACATATAAGAAAAAACATTTTGTGGTTTTCTCCCGATTTGGGTGTCCACGTAAAAATCTGGTGTACTGTGTATGTGTGTGATTGTTTATTTCTTATTGCTCATTATTGGATAATAATTCTACATTGATATAACATTTGAAGAAAAATGATTATAATTTTGCTATTACTGATTCACCCCCCCTCTCTGTAATCCAACAATTTGAATCAGAGTAGGTTCCTTCAAAAATTAGTTTAACCACTAAAAGGTAGATCATGGGGAGTACCAACTCGTATAAAAATGGAATACGATAGTTTGATGGATAGAAGTATGCTTTTTGGAGCATAAGGATGAAGACATATATACAGGCACAGGGATTTCAAGTTTGGCGATCAATTGCAGATGGATACATAGCACCAACAGTTCCACCAACAAATGACAAAGAAGTGAAACTTGGTGAGAATAATTCCAAAACCAAAAATGCACTTTTGAATGGTCTCAGTGATACGGTATTCACCAAAGTTGCACATTGTAAATCAATTAAAGATATTTGGGATAAGCTTCAAAATATTTATGAAGGAGATTCAAAAGACAAAGAAGCAAAGCTTCAAACTTATAGAGGTCAATTCAAACAACTAAAAATGAAGGAAGATGAAGATATCACAACCTACTTCTTACGAGTCGATGAAATAGTGAATGCAATCATAGGATTGGGAGAAGAAATCAAAGAATCTGTAATTGTTCAAAAGGTACTAAGATCTCTTCTTATGAGATTCAAACCTAAGATATCAGCACTAGAAGAAAGATCGGATCTAAACTCAATAAACATGGATGAATTGCATGGAATCTTCACAACATATGAGATGAGAACTGAATAGGAAAATCTAGATGTAAAAGAAGCAGCATTCAAAGCATCCAAAAGATCAAAGCAAAAGAAAAAGGAACAAGAAGAATATAGTAGCAACAACGATGTCTCGGAAGATGATGACAAAGTAGCCAACTTCGCCAAAAGACTGAACAAGGGAACCAACGGTAGGTATAGAGGTAAGCTCCCTTTAATTTGTTTTAATTGTGATTGTATTGGTCATTTTGCTAACAGATGTCCTCATAAGAAAAAGAGAAATGATGAAGGTTACTTAAAAGGAAAACACACATATAAAGGAAAAATAACTACAAGGAAAGTTCCAAGAAAAGCTTATACACCAAAGAAGACATCTCATCATCAGATGAAGATGAAGTCAATGCCAGTGAAATAGGAAGAGTTCTATTCATGGCAGTAAAATACTCTAACAATGAAACTCTGAAGAAGAATATGAAGAAGCCGAAGAAGAATGTGAAGAAGTTGAAGAATAAATTTAAGAGGAAAAAGTTGACTAGCGAGAATAATTAATGTGTGCCATAGAAGTTATCAGAAGAGAAAAGAATAAAAACAAGAAACTACAAGCAGAACTAGACAAGAAAAAGGACACTTGAGAAATAGAACAAATGATCACAAAATTGAAGGTTCAAATAGAAGAAGATAAAATAATTGAAGAAGCACTCAAACAATAGCTAGAAGAAAAGGACAGGATCATCAGAAACTTGGAAGCAAAGATTGCCACATTAAGAAAGGATATTCAAAAGAAAAATATGCATAATAGCTCAAAAGTTTTGGATGACATTATCAGCAGTCAAAAATCTCATCTTGACAAGTATGGACTTGGATACAATCAGACAGAAAATGGATCAAGCTCCAAAGCAACAAAGCAAGAAACAAATCCAAAAATCTATGCAGAAACAATCACATGGGACAAGAAGATATACAAAGAAGATTACAGGGACACTCCTCCACCGAGAAGATTCAGATTTCAGAATCAACAACAGATAGATAGGCCTCAAGAAGAAGAAGGATTCATAAGAGCACCTCCTTTCAGAAGATATTCAACTCCCAAGTATCAAACTATATATTTTTGGTTTATGTTATGCATGTAATAATTTTGGACACTAAGCTATAAATTGCAGAGCTAACAACAGGAACAATAACAACCTTGAGAGTCATACACAAAGGGGTTATTCAAGAAGACCTAGTGAAACACTAAGAATAATTTACAATAGGTTTGAATCCTTGAGCACTGAAGTGGAATGTTACAAATGTAACAATTTTGGACATGTGGCCAAAGATTGCAGAATGACAGTCTTTCCTAAAGAGACTCAACAAAATAACAATAGTCACAGACAAGAACCTCAGAAAATGACATCATGGATAACAAAGCAATATCAATATAGCAATGAAGAATGCACAATTTCTCTAACAACTAAGCAAAAGAAACACATTTGGTATGTTGACAGTGGGTGTACAAAACACATGACAGGTGATAAAGACAAATTTCTTACATTATGAGAGGAAATGAGTGGACCAGTCTCCTTCGAAAATGAGAATCCATCCAAAATCATTGGAGAAGGCATAGTCCGAATTGGGAACAAGAATGAAAAGGCACAAAACATTCTACTGGTAGAAGATATGAAACATAATATTCTAAGTGTGAGTTAAATGTGTGACCAAGGTCATAAAGTTACTTTTGGTTCACAAAAGTGTGAGATAAGAAAAGAAGGTTCAGGGAAATTGGTCGGTACAGCTGCAAGAACTTCAAACAACATATATGTGTTAAGTGAAATTGGAAATGAAAAGTGTTGTCTAGGAAACGAAGATGAAAGATGGCTATGGAACAAAAGAATGGGTCACATGCATTTTGATAACCTTGTCAAAGTCAGCAAAAGAGAAGAAGTCAGAGAAATGCCCCAGATCATGAAACCAACCAACACTTTATGCAAGCATTGTTAACAAGGAAAGCAAACAAAGACCAGGTTCAAATCAAAGGAATATTCAACAACAAGACCACTGGAAATTGTGCATACTGATCTAGTTGGACCAACTACAACAAAGTGATTAAAAGGTGAGAGATACTTTATGTTATTAGTATATGATTATACAAGAATGACTGCAATTTTCTTTCTCAAGAACAAGTCAGAAGCTTTTGAAAACTTCAAGATCTACAAGGAAATGGTTGAAAATGAGATGGATTCAAGAATCAAATGCTTGAGATATGATAATGGAGGAGAGTTCACTTCAAAGGAATTTATGGACTACTGCAACAGTCATGGAATAAAAAGGCAATTCTCCATTGCTAGGACACCTCAACAGAATGGAGTTGTTGAAAGAAAGAACATGACAGTAGAGGAAATGGTTCGAACAATGATAATGGATTCCAAATTGACAGATATATTTTGGACACAGGAAGTGCATACAACAGTTCACATTCAAAATAGAGTAATGCTCAGAAACAACACTGATAAAACTCCCTACAAGCTATGGAAAGGAAGACCAGCAAATGTGAAGCACTTCAGATTTTTTGGAAGAAAATGCTACATCAAAAGAGAAGATGACAGAATGGGAAAGTTTGACTCTCGTGTGGACAAAGGAATACTTGTTGGTTACTCAAGTACAAGGAAATAATACATGTGTTACAATATAATATTAAACAAATTTGTAGAAAGCATCAATGTAACAATTGATGAAACAGGAAGACCAGAATCAAAGGAAGAAGAAAACAAATCAATGGAACAACTTTTCAAAGAAGAAGCAGATGATGAAGTAGAAGAGGAAGATGAAGAGAATCCGACAGAAACAAAAGATCAAGTTCAACAAGTATCTCCAAAGACATCTAGCAAATGAGTACAGAAGAATCATCCTTCAGATCAGATTATTGGAAACAAAGATGCAGGAGTTGAGACTAGAAGAAAAATCCGTTCACCAGAACAAACAAACCTAGCACTCTTATCTACGATTGAACCAAACTGTTTTGAAGAAGCCAGCAAGGATGAATTTTGGAATAAGGCCATGGATGAAGAATTGGATCAAATAGAGAAAAATGACACTTGGGAATTGGTTCCAAGACCAAAAAATAAGAATGTGATCGACACAAAATGGGTTTTCAGGAATAAATTGAATGAAGATGGACAGGTTACAAGGAACAAAGTTAGATTGGTATGTAAAGGATATTCTTAGATTGAAGGAATTGACTTTGAAGAGACATTTGCCCCAGTTGCCAGAATGGAAGCAATCTGTTTGCTTTTTTCTTATGCATGCTCCAAAAATGTTAAAGTATATGAGATGAACGTAAAATCATCTTTTCTAAATGGGGAACTTGAAGAAGAAGTCTACATTGAACAACCAAAAGGATATCAATTGTCAGAGAACACAGATTATGTGTGTAAATTAAACAAGGCCCTGTATGGTCTAAAACAGGCTCCTAGAGCATGCCACTCCAGACTGGATAAGTATCTGCAGTAGGCAGGGTTCAGAAAAGGAATTGCAGACAACAACCTCTACATCAAGGTAATTCAAGGTAATATTTTATTAATTGCAGTTTATGTTGATGATATTATTTTTGGTAGTGATGATGACAAGTTAAACCATAAATTTGCAAAATATATGCAGAAAGAATTTGAAATGTCGCTACTTGGAGAACTATCCTTCTTTCTGGGACTTCAAATACGTCAAAGCAACCAAGGAATTTTTACTTCTCAAACCAAGTATATCAGAGAAATGCTAAAGAGGTTCGGAATGGAAGATTGCAAACAAGTTATCACTCCCATGCAAACCAGTTGCAAGATGAGGAAAGATGATGATTCGAAGTCTACAGATCAAAGGAAATAGAGGTCAATGATTGACAACCTATTGTATGTGATAGAATCCAGACCAGATGTAATGCAGGCAGTTGGATAGGTGGCATGATTTCAAGCAGCACCAAAGGAATCACATGTATTAGCAGTGAAAAGGATTTTCAGATATCTCAAAGGAACAAAATATTTTGGGCTATGGTATCCAAAAGGAAAGGATCTATCACTAATTGCCTACATAGAAACAGATTGGGAAGGTTGTATTGATGACCGATGAATCACCAGTGGAGCATTGTTCTACTTGGGTGAGTGTTTAGTATCATGGCTAAGCAAGAAAAAATCATCAATATCTCTATCTACAGCCGAGGCAGAGTATATTGTAGCAACAAAATGTTGTATACATGTTCTTTGGATGAAACAAACTTTAACAGATATACAGGTTAAGTATGATGAGCCCATTCCAATATCTTGTGATAATACAAGTGCCATTAGTATATCAAAAAACCCGGTGATGCACTCCAAGACGAAGCACATTCCAATCAAGTATCACTTTCTACGGGAATAGGTTGCATAATGGAACATCAGAGTTGAGTATGTGGGCACAAAAGAACAAGTGGCAGACATCTTTACAAAACCACTTCCATGGGATGCCTTTGAATATCTTTTCCAAAGACTTGGAGTTATTTCTACTCCAAAATGAATGTTTTTTGAATTCTTTTTGAATGCTTATCTTATATGTCTTAGATGAACAAGAGGAAGAACCATAAGAGGACAGTTCAGTCAGGGGGAGTAGCCCCGGATGGAAATATACCTTTTCCATTGATGACAAAGGGGGAGAGATTTATCATATGTAGAGGACAGAGGCATGGTTCCAAGGGGAGCATGAGTGATATGATTTCAGTATTGCATCAGAGTGTTGCCATCAAGGCCAAAGGGGAGATTGTTGATTAAGGTTGGTTGTGATTGATGCCAACCCTTGAAGAAATCCCCGTAGCACAAAGGTTTGGGTAATGGACCCAATATTGTTTGATGTAAATATGAATCTTTACTTTTTTTTCATGGTTGATAAGAAGTAAATATGGATGAACTCCAAAGTGATCCCCTTATGGTGAAATCCCTCACGGGAAAACGCTTTGCGGAGTAAGAGAACCCATTCTTAATTGTGGAATAATGAGATGAAGGACATTGAATTTTTCAAGGAAACTATCCTAGATGGATAGTGTTCGTCATGTCATTTCTGGTGGTATGTAGAACGTCACATAACTCCTCACGGTTAGAGAGTTATGGCCATGAGAAGTTGGAGACCCCAGGTTTGGGTAATGGACCCAAGTTTGTTTGATGGGTAACAGTATGTGTTATGATATATTTTTAGATAATACTATTCTATATGGATAGTACATGTCATGCCATTTCTGATGGTATGTGGAATGTCACATAACTCCTCACAGTTTGAAAGTTATGGTCTTACGAAGTTGGAGGACCCTCACATGTCATCTAGAAGCCCCAAAAGGTCAAAGTAGTCAAAGTGGTTTAAAGGATTTTAAAAGATAAATAATAAAGTGAAGTGATGAATGTACTGTAATTCAAATTGAATACAAAATAAATTGTTTAAATAATAAATTTAATCTTGAAATTAGAAGTGGGTTAACCCTAAAATAAGGAAAGTGGGCAAAGTGACCTAGAAGATGTTTTTAAGGAAGCTACTTGGAGAGTATAAATAAGAGGATAGGCTCTCTCATTTTAATTACACTTGAGCATATTGAATATCTATAGGTTTCTGAGTCAACCAAGGATATATAAGCCATAATTCTGAGGGAAGGTGAATAAAACAAGGACAAAATGCAAGGAAGGATAAATTCTTTTGATGGTGCTTTCTAAGGTATGTTATTTACAGGTCATCTCACCATTTTTGATATTACTTTTTTTATATAATGATTCAGAGTGTGAAATTTCTATGCCATTGAGAAAACATATCCAATTATATGTGGTAGAAAATTAAGCTTGTGGGTCATTTTATTTTTGGAGTTACACTCCGTGGAAAATAGGGTTTGTGGCCAATCCTGAAACTAGTAAAAAACAAGTGTTTCGGGTAAAAACGTCATAACTTCTTCATAACAGATCCAAATTTTGTGAAACCAAATGTGTTGGTTAGGGTACAATCTTTAGTATGTTTTGTAATAGTTTTAGATTAATTCAACAAATAGTATGTGCGGGGCACACTCTACAATGTTGCTATATAGAATAAGCCAAAATTCAACTATGCCATTTGTTGGACACACCTACCACACTTAGAGGGGGGGGTGAATGAGTGTGGGGCTCTTTTTCCCAAAACTTCCCTCTTGCACAAAAACTCATCAATTAGCATTCAACATTTATTCATTACCCATTGTTTTCATTTATAACCAGTTA
>ML785457.1:282068-310296 GCA_009831015.1 Picea engelmannii
AGACAAAACACTACGCATGCATGCTATTCTTCTACCTAAGGGTTAGAGATTAAGCATAAATCAAATAAAATATATATCACTCGTGCATTGGGACGGGAAAAGTATTCTTTTATTAATCTCAAGATGAATCAACTTACAATAATTATAGAGACTGGCCACCGTTCCGCGATCCTAATCCTGGGCTCCTTCTCTTCTTTGTCCTCCAACTACTTTGCTTGAATTCTTCTTAGGCTTGAGGAAAGGCTAAAGGGTTGGGACAAAATGGATTCGACAATTGGGCAGAGTTTCTTTGCTATCTTTTTCCTCCTTCAAATGGTACCCCTACCCCTTCTTTTATAGGCTAGAAGGAGCTAGGGTTTTGGATGAACTCTCGACCATGCATGGCCGGGAGTTTCAGTTAACTGACCCATAGCTTTTTGTCCTGTCGACAACTTTATGTTTTTTGTGATTCTGAAGGCAAACGCGGGCTGTAGTGGGCCTGCTAGCGTTTGCCCGTGGGCTGTAGTGGGCCTGCTAGCGTTTGCCCGTGGGCTGTAGTGGGCCTGCTAGCGTTTACTTTTTAAAAATGGAGTTTTTAGAAGAGTTGTTCAGTAGTTTTTTGGCAAAGAAGGGATATGAGTTGGCCTGATGCCAGGTAAGAATGTGTGGTGCAATTTAGGGTTATAACAAGCAGATGCAGGATAACCCAGACCTCATCATAACACCTAGGATTCCAACTGATATCCGAGAAGGAGGCCCAACATAGCCAGGCGACCCCGATTTCACAAAACTTGGTAACATCAATGGGTTGGATGGCTCAGAATCCACTGCATCACCGACAAGCGGGATGAATCAACCAGAGACAGGCAGGGTGTCGGTAGAAACATGGAATCCTAATCCTCTGAGCAATCTTATAAATATATATAGTGGCAATGAGAGCCCAGAGTCATCTCACGACACCCCTGTGCATGTCCAAGAGGAAAAGGGTTATGAGAAGAATTCTTCCTTGGAGCCCAAAGTTCAAACAAAAGAGGTCCCGCAAAAGGAAACATAAGCCAAAAGTGGCCTTGAAACAAAGGGACCCAATACATCAGAGACTGAAGAAGATCTGAAGGACAAGCCCAAACCGGAGGAGCCAAAGAAAGAATCCCTGCAAAAGGAAATCAATGTTTTTGCGGCCAACGAGAAAGGACGTGATGAGTATGTACCCGATGTCTTTATTCTGCCCAATAATCAAATCCCCGATGAGCGCCAAGTAGTGGTTGGGCCTACGAGGCACAATGAGGAAATCCAAGACCCTAATCTTGAACGAGTATACACAACCGACAACCTGGAAAACACGCTCACATGGGGTGATCGACAGATACCAGAGCCAGTAGATGAGGTAGCAGATATCTATGCCATATCCTATGATCAAAAGAGAAAATCCTTCATGTAAAGAACGACAAAGAAAAGAAGGATCACATTGGATCACTCCATCTTGGTTACAATAGAGGAGAACTTGATCAACATAGCAGACGCTCGAATGTCTGAACTTCTTGGCATGGGAAAGGCACTCTCAGATGCCACCCTGCATAGAGCCAAGAGAGACGAAAAATAACTATTCGTTGCCCTAAAGGAGCTCGAACACTTGCGTCATCTGGTTGAACACTATAAAGGCACCACATAGACTACCATGTACCTGAAAGGTGAGTTCAAAGAAGTTTACAATGATTTCAAAAAAGAACGAAACTTGTTAACTGCGAAAATAGTTGAGTTCCAGGAGGACACTCTCATGGAACTCGCGACATGCAAGGATATGGAGCAATGGTACGAAAGGGTGCAACAAGTGGTAGAAAGACTCGAGTACATTGAGGCAGTCCAGTAGGGCCGATACAAGGAAGAACATGGCATTCAGAAAGTTGGAAAAAATAGTCTTAATCATATGAAGATGTCAACTGAGTACTGGGATAATATGTCTCGGGACCCACACCAATAAATCCAAGAGCAGTGGATCGGATGCAAGAAGCACTGGGAGAAAATTAATAAAGTAATGAAATATATCAAACTCCCTGAGTTCGATACCCCCGAAAACTTCATTGACCTGAGTGACATGGTGGAGTCACATGCCAAACAAGATTCGCTATGGACCGAAGAACTCGCAAATATGACCGACTCAAGACCATGGCAAGTGAAACGATTTACAAAACATCCAATCAGAGCCTGAACCATGCTACAACAGTAGAAATCCAGTCTAGTAAAGCACCGAGTGCATGCAGTGGACTTCAAGGGAATATATGCGGCTCCAATGGAACAACACAGATTTCCATGGGCCCAAACTTGTGAAGAATTGTTTATCAGTTGGTCCAAATATGAGAGAACTCACCCTTTTCACGAGATATCTTGGGTTGATTGTTAAATAAACTGTTACAACATGATGCCATGTGGCAATTTTTGTTTTGCTTAAAGTGCACTTAGCCGTTAATTTTAGTTAAACTTTATATTATAAATAAAGACATCGACAAATTAGTGAAGGGTCGATGGTTGTTGTAATAACTCTTTCTTTCTGGTTGTTAAGAATTATTTTGAAGCTACTATGAATTGAGAAGTCCTTCTAGACCAAAGACAAACTATTTTCATCAAATGCATGTGATTGGACTAGGAGAAGAACTACTTCCTATCCTGTTTCACGAATGATGCAGTAATGAGTAAGAGAAATTAATTCCATTGTCAAGTTATCTGGTGCAATGTTTTAATGTTCTTGGCTTTAATGATGAAAATGAATCATTGTGTTATTATGTGATGAATGGTTGTGGTAGATGAATTATTTTTCTTTCCATTATCTTATTACATATCTGCTTTATTTTATGATAATTAGTTTCTCAGACAGTAATTGGATGCTCACATGGTTGATGTATTAGTACTAGACCTGTGGTATAGAATCATTGTCTGCATGTTTGAGTAGCAGGTTATCCCAAGTTCAACCTCTTCCCCAGTAGTTAAAACTTAATCTTGTTTGTTGTCAAGTTGGTTTATACTGGCTTGCATCTCTCATACCAGTCCCATCCAAGAGAAAATATAAAAGAGAATAGTCCTAACTGAAGGAAGAGCCTTCACAAGAAAACACAATGCCCATCGATAATTTGGCTGGATCGCAAGATCTTGAGAACCATTCCATCTTCAAATGCTTCATAGTCTAATTGGGCCTCGGTGGTGGGTTTGGTTCCTACTGTTGAATGAATGGATTTAAGACCCATCAACATAAAGGAATTCCACCTTCTACTGTTGATAGATGTTTTGGAAGTCTGCACTGTAGGTTGCTAATGTTTCCAAATAAAGAACTGACTTCACCTTGCAATAATATGTGTTGTTCATGAATTGGTAGATTAGTAAATAACATAGAATGTTTTATCATCACTCAAGCAGTCAGTGAAAAACATGAGAACTACAATGTAAAGGATGGTGACACATCAGGAATTGGGGGATATCTCCCACAATAGAGAGGAAGACTCTGATGAAAGGAGGGTGGTGGAAACCCCTCCAAATTTGGACGAAACTGTAAGAAGCCTCATGGAAGAATTATAGATTTATAAGGCTAACAATGAAAGGCCGATCAAGGAGAAGGAAAAACATACTAAAATTAATGCAGTCCTACTACAAAGCCTATCAGATATACAAAGGAAACTACAACATGGTCCAACTTCCATTCATGTGGACAAACATCATACTAAGAAAAATCCAATTCCACCTGAGATACAAAAGCATGGTCTTGAAAGTGGCCACACCAGGAGGAGAACCTCAAAGAAGGCCCAACATGGAGCCAAGAGACATTCAATGGAAGATTCCTCTGGTGAGGACATTGACAAATCCAAGGAATATTCTAGTGGAAAAACTAGTTCCCATTCTCAGACAAGAGGAAAGAAGAGGAAACATTCCAAGATTCATGACCATGAAGAATTCATGAAAGCCAAACCACCCACCTTCGATGCATATATTAAGAAGGGGGAAGAAGCATAATTTTGGCTACTCGTCTTGAAGAAGTACTTCAGAGTCCATGACTACTCTGGAAAATTAAAGGATTGGATAATCATTTTCAACTTGAATGGGAAGGATTCCATTTGGTGGGAGGACCTTACAAATGTGAAAGGAGTCCATGAGAAGGAATTGTCATGGAAAAAAATTGAGAAATACTTCAAGAAGAAGTACCTGTCAGAAAAATAATTTGATGGAAAGACCAAGGAATTCTATGAACTCACGCTGGGACAACTCACCATAGATGAGTAGATCAAAACATTTCTTGAACTGATGAGGTATGTGCCCTACATAAAGGATGAAAAGGTAAAGATAAAATGATTTATTAGTGGATTACCTTAGTCCTACTAGGACATAATTGAGTTTGATGAGCCAAAGACATTAGAATATACTATTCGAAGATCAAGGTATTGTTATGAGAAATTCAAGAATAAGACCGAACCCCATGAATATTGGAAGAAGAAAAACAATTTGAGATTCAAGAAGAAGGGGTTTAAACCCTCGAGATTTAAGAACCCTGGTAAGAGCTATAGGATGAGCCTTCCTTCTAGAAGTGTGTATCAACAAAAATTTCATCCCAAAGTGGGAATAAACCATTCAAAGAAGCTCCAAGTAAGACTGATAACACGAAGAGAGAACCCTTGAAAAGTTCGGGTTGTGGAGAGGAACATCTGCTGAGGGACTGTCCGCATAGGAAAAAAACTAATGGAATACTCTACAATGTCCAAGAGTCTACCACAGTCAATGATGTGGCTAGGAGCCTACCACAAATTTATGCATCCATGGACAACAAACAAGCTGACCACCAAGATTCAATGGTGGAGATGGAAGGTACAATTTACAACCATCCTATTTCCATTTTAATTGACCCTAGTTCTAATTTGAGTTATGATGCCCCTCAAACTGTTGATAAATGTAAATTACAACAATTTAAACATGTTAAATCTTGTCCGGTACAACTAGCCACTAGAACCAAAATAAAAGTAACAGAGGTCATACCAGCATGCCAACTTGTTATGAGTGGGTTTCCCACCCAAGTGAAACTAAACATACTTCCTATAGGATCTTATGACCTGCTGATTGGCATGGACTGGTTGGATTCCCACAAAACCAAGTTAGACTATTACAATACAACTTTGGAGTGTGAAAATGAAGAGGGAAGAAGGGTAACCCTACAAGGGATTCAAAATCCTGTCTCAATGAGACAAATATCAACCCTCCAAGTGAAGAAGTATTGTAGAAAGGGATGCCCCTTGTATGCAATCCAAGTTCTAAAATTTGTTGAGAGTGACAAACCCAGCCTAGAAAATCATCCCATATTAAGAGAATATAAAGATGTATTTCCAGAAGAGGTACCAGGCCTACCTCCAAGAAGCGATATTGACTTTTCAATAGAATTGGTACCAGGAGCGATGCCAATGTCTAGAACACCCTATAGAATGAGTACACCAGAGCTAGTTGAGCTCAAAATAAAAATGAAGGACATGTGGGACAAAGGCTACATTCGGCCTAGTGTGTCTCCATGGGGAGCACTAGCCTTGTTTATGAAAAATAAAGATGGCACACTTAGACTATGCATAGATTATATACAACTCAATAATATGACCATTAAGAACAAGTATCCCTTGCCAAGGATCGATGACTTGTTTGACCAATTAAGGGGTGCTACCATATTTTCCAAGATTGACTTGAGGTCTGGATACCATTAGGTCCGAATTGAATATGAATACATCCACAATAAGGCCTTTAGGACAAGATATGGTCACTATGAATTTGTGGTGGTGCCATTTGGGCTTAACAATGCACCAACCACTTTTATGTGCTTAATGAATAACGTATTCAGAAAGTTATTGGATAGGTTTGTGTTGGTTTTCATTGATGATATTCTAATCTATTCCAAGAATAGGGAATAGCATGAAGAACATCTCAAGCTAGTACTCCAAGTGCTAAGAGAACATTATCTCTATGCTAAGCTTAGTAAGTGTGACTTTTTCCAGAAACAAGTCCATTACTTTGGCCATGTTATTTATTAGGAAGAAGTGGTAGTTGATTCTAAAAAGATTAAAGTCATCATGCATTGGCCTGTTGAATTTTCACTAGGCTAAGCTCAATCATGAAGTTTATTTCAATGTAGCATTTACTTGAACCATTAACGATTTGCTGCAATAATCAAGATCACAAGAAGAAACACCATGCAAAAGAACACAAGAAATATCCTGGGAAACCCTTCTCAACAAGGGAAGAAAACCTATCCAATCCTTTGTTATATTCTCAAGAGAAATACCTCCCACACCATAAACCTAGCAAGCAAAAGGGTGCTCTAAAAAACCAAGAAGGCTAGCGCCCATGAGAGGTGCGCACTTCAGCCCTAGAACTTGTACTTGCTAAAATTTACAAATCACATGTGTGTTGTGTTTCCTCAATGGGGAAATCACATTTATTTATATTAGACTGGACAAATCAAAAGTGGTGTCTATTGGCACAACAGGGCTGACCTCAATAACTCAAAATATAATTAATAATTACAATATTAATTATCTTTTACATTAATTATCTTTCACTTTATGGTGGGGCCGACTTGTACCCTTTACATCACAATTAGGGTTATAGGTAAATATAACTCTTAGACAACATAGCAAGGGATATCACACATGCACTAGTGCTCAGCCACTATGGGCACGCCCACCTGTGCTCAGCCACATGGATGTCCAAATCAATAGATCTCTATCTCACTGAGTCTCACAGAAGAATCATTTGGATACACACTCACTAGTGCTAAGACACTAGGATCATGTCCACCTGTGCTTATCCATAGGGACTTCCTAGTCAACATATCTCTATCTCACTGAGTCTCACAAGAGAATCATCTAGAGTACCACATTTTCTCAACTCTCTACACAGAGGAGAATAGTAAACCCATCACATGGGCTCCTTCACCCCTCACAAGGGTACACATCATTTCATCTCAAACGACACACCCATCTCAAGGCCACTTCCCTACTCAGGGGCACACAACATTCTATCTCCGTCTCAGAGAGAACAACACACCCTTGTCATGGGAATATTCCCTACACAGGGGCACACAACGTTCCATCTCCGTCTCAGAGAGGAAAAACACACCCATATCATGGGCACACCCAACGCATGGGCTCTCTCATAGGTTGACTCACTCAGTCTGTGTCTGGGAGGATGTCTCACATAGTTGTAATCATCAACATGGCCTACCCCAAAGGATGTATCTGATATCAGATCCTTTATGGGTCTGGTAGGATACTATAGTAGATTCATAAAAGGATTCTTCAAGATTGGTTTCCCAATCACCTCCTTTCAGAAAAAGGGGGTTAAATTCATTTGGACATCAAAATGTGAGGAAATATTTCAAGAGCTAAAATACCTTCTAACCAATGTGCTTGTATTGAAGATTACAGATCCAAACAAAGAATTCCTTGTGTGTACAGATGCCTACAAGGAAGGGATCAGAGGAGTCCTTATGAAAGAAAGACATGCGATTTGCTATGAATCCAAAAAATTGAATGAGCATGAAGTCAATTATGTGACCCATGGTATGGAATTGGATTCCATAGTGCATGCTCTAAAAATGTGGAGGCATTACCTCTTAGGTAGAAGATTTGTACTTATGGCATACCATGGTGGGTTGAGGTGTTTTTTTGACCAACCAAAACTCAATGTGAGACAAGCTAGATGGATGGATCTTCTTAGCGAGTTTGATTTTTAAATCAAACATATCAAAGGAAAGGAGAATAGGGTGGCTAATTCCCTTAGTAGAAGTATGAAAGTAGTTCACTTGGCAATTGTAAGTGCCAGTGAATCAGACATCAAAGAGAGGGTCAAAACTGCACAAGAAACATATGCATTTTTCAAGATCGTGACATCATACCTAAAGCAAGAGCCCACATGGCTGAAGTATGAAGGTTATCAGATGCTTAATGATGACCTACTGAATTACAAGGGCATATTATACATTCCAAATTGTGACGACTTGAAGAGGTTCATAATGGATGAACTATACAAAAGACCATATACTGGTCATCCTGGTTATCAGAAAATGATCACGACCACTAGGAAGTTATTCTATTGGCCCATAATGAAAAAATAAATAGTTGATTACTTATCTAAGTGTATAGAGTGTCAGCAAGTCAAGGCATAACACCAACATTCAACATGGTTGTTGCAACCCCTACCAATTCTCGAATGGAAATGGGAAACCATATCCATGGATTTCATCATAGGATTACCAATATCAACCAAACAAAACGATGCCATCATGGTAGTTGTGGAAAAAATGAGCAAAGATTCTCACTTCATACCAGTCGGGTCAACTTGCAAGGAAATAGATATTGCCAACATCTTCATGAAAAAGATATTCAGATTGCATGACATATCTAAGGAAATTATATCCGACAGAGATACAAAGTTTACTTCAAACTTTTGGAAATTTATGTTTG
This sequence comes from Picea engelmannii, assembly GCA_009831015.1. Classification (NCBI taxonomy): domain Eukaryota; kingdom Viridiplantae; phylum Streptophyta; class Pinopsida; order Pinales; family Pinaceae; genus Picea; species Picea engelmannii. Next base: position 290,525 of record ML785457.1, read on the forward strand.
CTGGTTTTGAAACCAAATTTCTCTTTAGTACAACCTATCACCTTCAAACCGATGGGTAGACAGAGAGGGTAAACCAAGTATTAGAAGACATGTTAAGTATGCATGTAATGCATCAACCCAAGAAGTGGGAGGACTACCTACCATTGGTGGAATTTGCCTACAATAATGGCTATCAAGAGTTATTAAAAATGAGCACTTTTTAAGCCCTCTATGGAAGGAAATGAAACATTCCAATAAGTTGGAACAACCCAGTAGACAGATTTAAAATCGGGCCCAATATGCTAAAGGAAATGGAACAAAAAGTAATTCAGATCAGACAAAATCTGAAGATAGTCCAGGATAGACAAAAGAGCTATGAAGACTTGAAAATGACTCCTAGAGAGTTCAATGGAGGGGATCATGTGTATCTCTGAGTTAAATCCAAGAAAATATCTTTGAGTATGGGAGCTTGTGCCAAGCTGGCACCTTGGTATTTTGGACCTTTTGAAGTTTTCGATAAAGTGGGACCAATATCCTATCGGCTAACACTCCCTCCCATAATGAAGGCACATAATTTTTTCAATGTTTCTTTATTAAAGAAGTATGTACATGATTCTAATCATATTATTGACTGGTCTGTGATTCAGGTGGAACTTGAGGGAGAATTCCTGCTAGAACCTCAGTGCATAATAGACAGGAAGGAAACCCCACTCAGGAACATAACCATTTCATAGGTCAAGGTGCAGTGGAAACACTTTGGCCCAGATGATGCCACATGGGAAATGGAGGATGCCATGAGACATGCATATCCATTTTTGTTTACTTCTATACATACATAGCACATCGACATATAAAACATCAAAGATGATGTTCCTTTAAGGGGGAGGGGATTGCAATACCCTTGTTTCCCTCAGTTTGTAAATATAACTTTAATTGGCCAAGAGACTATGATAGACTAAATATCTATGAATGTTTGATTTGATGAACCTTTGTATAAAAGGGTCAATGTATGAATTTTTATTTTATTAATAGAAATTTGATATGTGTGGAACAATTGCTGAAAGGGGGAAAGTTTTCAAAGATAGACCATGGATGATATGAGAGAGATGGTGTAGCGCACCTTTTCTGGCTACCAAGGTTTAATCTCTCTTAAAAGAAGACTATAAAACCACTTTGTACATAACTCATACAAATTTTATTTAACCCACATGCATTTAAACAATAAACACATTCAACATAGAGTATTCATATGAATTACTGTCATAATCAACAAGCAATTAGCTTTTCATATTAATTCATATACACAGTGGAAATCATGATAACATAAACAGTAGATTCATGCAAAACGTGATAAAAACATAATCAGATACTTATCTTTTAACAGTGGTAGAATACACCAACCAAGTGCAGGCCTTCCACGAACCTCCCAACCTTAGACCACACTGCTCATCAGCTCAGCAGTGGGTCACCCCCGAGCTGGGACTAAGCTCCACCCCAAGGCAAGGAAATCTAGGCTAGGCTGAGGTTACAGGGAAAACAACACACAATCACAAGGAAGGGATTCTCTCCAAGGAACCTCCCATGCTCATTGCCCATAGACCCTCATTCCCCACATGCCTGTTCCACCCCAGGAGTATACCCCTTCTCTGTCACCTGGATAGTCCTTCGGTTGCTAATCTCCCTTGCCTTGGGTTACAGGAATAGGTCGGACTGGAAGTCTCCGGGCTCTATGGCAGCTATAAGGTTCCTTCCATGAGTGCTCTCCTTCCTCTGCGCACTCTCTCACCTGGAGGGAGTCACTCACAGGTCCAACAACCTGTTCTTCCAACTTCAACCACCGCTCTCACCTGGAGAGAGTGTTGTACAAACTGGCCAACAAGTCACATAGGAACAAACAATACATATCCACCACAATCCACAGGAATCCAGACACGAACACCCTAGGGCAGCTCCAGATAGGTGCAACAGTATAACCAGGCTTAGCAGGGACGAGACACTTCTATTTTCCTCAATTTGGCAACATGAGATAGACTCACACTCTGGATTCTTAGGGATGCGTGATGATTCTTCCACGCAGGGGTTGATTCAGAATCCACGGTTTAGAACAGAGAAGGGGTGTACCAGCTTTCTAGAACAAACACAGACTCTTTCCCAAAATCAACACAGGCTTCTCATTCAGGGAATGTACACACGAGTTTTCTCAGAGCCAGACACAGGATTTTTGAATCACAGGGACGCACGAAGGTTCTCTACAAGAGTCAGGTTGGTAGTACTATCCCGGGCTCCGTACGCGGTCAGACGATCAGGTAGAATGGGGGAGGAACCTTCTCACGACTCACCCTGGTCATTTTATTCGCATGTGTCAGGGTTGACACTTTTCACCCATGAAACTGCATGCGTTCCACCTGCACACATCTCCCTTGCATGTTCTCCCCTTGCCATAAACTTAGGATAAACATAAAAATGCACATGTCTTTTGGGGATAATATTAAAATATTATTCCCAGGCTTAATCTCCCTAGGCTTAGCCCCCAGGCTCAACACTTAGCCCCTTTCCAACCTTCCAGCCCCTAATTCCTTGCCCACTCTGTGGATGCTCAGTCCCCCTTCATTCATTCATTGTGGTCGGTCTGCACCTGGCGTTGTTTATATTTTATTAAATGTTCTGCATACATACAAGTACAACAATAGGATCCTGGCCTTCAACACTTAGGCTCCCTGGCCTAAAAAATACATAAGTCTCTATCTTATAAGAACTTGGCTCACCAGCCTATAAAACATAATTACAATTCCTTTCAAAACTTGGTTTACAATGGGGCTCAGCCTTAGGGACACTACAATCCCCCTCCCCTTATTTTTGCACTATCCTCAGTACAACTTACACTGTCTCTGCAAGCCTTTCAAAATCTTCAAAAAGATGTGGGTACTCTGCCCTCATAACATCTGCATGCTCCCATGTCGCGTCCTCAGTACCGTACTAGGTTCACTGGACCTTTACAAGCTCTATAGCTCGATTCCGGAGCTGTTTTCTTTTCCTATCCAATATGCACATAGGATGCACTTGCAGGACACCTTCTGGTTCCACCTGAATCACATTCCAATCGATAACATGATTAGCATCAGGTACATATTTCTTAAGCAGTGAAACATGAAACACATTATGTACAGTCATAGATGCAGGTAATGCAAGCATGTATGCAACCGGCCCAATCCTTTCCAGGATCTCAAATGGACCAAAAAATCTTGCTACCAACTTGGTGCAACTTCCCAACTTTAGGGAACTCCTGTTAGTTTTCACTTTCAGGAAAACATGGTCACCCACTTTGAATTCTCTGTGGTTTTTGTTACTATCGACGTAACGTTTCTGCCTGTCCTGGGCAGCTTTTAGATTATGTTTAATTTTTATCATTTGATCTTCCATCTCTTTGAGCAGCTCAGGCCCAACTACTACTTTGTCAGCTGGATTATCCCAGCTCACTGGAGTGTTGCACTTTCTTCCATAAAGAACTTCGAATGGGCTTATCTTCAGTGATGCATGATACCCATTATTGTAGGCGAATTCTACCAAATGCAGGTAGTCTTCCCACCTTGATGGTTTATCCATCACATACATTCTTAGCATGTCTTCTATTACTCTATTTACTCTCTCTGTATGCCCATCAGACTCGGGATGATATGATGTGCTAAAGTTTAGATTCATTCCGAATCCTTTGAACAGTCCTTTCCAGAAATTCGAAGTGAATTTCAGGTCTCTATCAGACACAATTGTCTTAGGAATTCCGTGCAACTTCTTTTAAAAAGATGTCAGCAACATCAGCTGCTTTGTGGGTGGTTTTTAGTGGAATAAAATGGGCAACTTTAGTAAGCTTGTCCACCACCACCATGATTGAATCATGTTGCTTGCTTGTTCTGGGCAATCCTGTAATAAAATCCATTGTTACCACGTCCCATTTCCATTCAAGAATAGGTAAAGGCTGTAGTAACCCTGCTGGGTGCCTTTTCTCAGCCTTAACCTTTTGGCACTCCATACATCTGGCGATGTATTCATCGATTTCCTTCTTCAAACCCGACCAAAAATAATGTCTTTTGACTGCTGCCACAGTCTTCAGATATCCAGGATGTTCAGCATAAGTCACGTTATGCATCTCCTTTAGAATTGCCAACTTCAATTCTCGGACATTGGGTACATATACTCTATTTTTATATAGAAGTAAGACATTAGTTCCCAATGTGTAACTTTCCTTGGTTTGTGCTCTCTCACACTGCTGTAGCTTTGCTACTAGACCTCTGTACTGCAAATCAACATTGGCAACATCCAAAATTCTATCTTTAATCTCAGTTCTGTACATGCTAATGGTTGTAGCATGTAATTTGTGCGCTTTTCTGCTGAGTGCATCAACCACCTTATTTTCTTTCCCTTTGATATGCTTGATATCAAAGTCATATTTGCACAGAAACTCCAGCCATCTAATTTTCCTAGCATTTAAAGTCGGTTGATCAAATAAATACTTCAGACCGTTATGGTCAGTTCTCAACTCGAATCTCTTGCCCATGAGGTAATGTTTCCATTTCCTCAAGGCGTGGACGATTGCTGCCAGCTCTAAATCATGAGTGGCATAATTCTTCTCATGTTCCTTCAACTTTCAGGATTCATAACAAACTACAAATCCCTCTTGGCTGAGAACTCCTCCCAGCCCCTCCTTACATGCATCTGTGAAAACTACGTAATCCTTGTTTGGATCTGCAATATTCAGGATTGGAGCACTAGTTAGAAACTGCTTCAATCGCTGGAAGCTACTCTCACATTCTTCAGTCCACTGGAACTTCTTCTCCTTCCTTTGCAAGGAAGTGATAGAATGAGCTATCTTTGAGAATATGGCTGTGAACCTCCTATAATAGCCCACCAGACCCATAAAAGATCTAACTTCTACCACATTCCTTGGCGCTGGCCATTCTCGAAATGCCTGTACCCTTTCAGGATCCACAATGATCCCTTCTTCAGATATAATGTGTCCCAAGTAATGGATCTGCCTTTGGTAAAAAAAGCACTTGCTCAGTTTTGCGTATAGCTGGTGTTCTCTCAACACCTGCAACACCATTCTCAGGTGTTGCTTGTGTTCTTCCTCTATCTTGGAATACACCAAGATATCATCCAGGAAGACTATGACAAACTTGTCCAAATAATTTCTTAACACTCCATTCATTAAGCACATGAAAACAACAGGTGCATTTGTCAGTCCAAACGACACCACTGTGAATTCATAATGACCGTACCTTGTTCTAAAGGCGGTATTTCTAATGTCCTCATCCTTTATTCTCACTTGGTGATATCCAGATCTGAGATCTATTTTTGAAAATGTTTTTGCATCCTTCAACTGATCAAAAAGATCATCAATCCTTGGCAGAGGATACTTGTTCTTGACAGTGACCTTATTCAACTATCGAAAATCAATGCACAACCTCAACGTCCCATCTTTCTTCTTCACAAATAGGACCAGGGCTCCCCACGATGACACACTGGGGCAAATGTAACCTTTCTTTAGTAGCTCTTCGAGCTGCAATTGCAACTCTTTCATCTCTGGCGTACTCATTCTATAAGGAGCCTTCGAAACTGGAGCTGCTCCAGGCATCAAATTTATAGAAAAATCAATGTCTCTCTTCAGAGGTAGTCCAGGTACCTCTTGAAATATGTCCTTGAATTCTTTGAGTACTTCGTGGTCTTCCAGATTCGATACTACATCTTGGGATGCTTCTTCCACCCGAGCTACAAATAATTGACAGCCTTTCCGGTAACATTTCTTCAGCTACATAGCTGAGATTTCCCTCACAGCCACGGCTCTGGGAATTCCTTGGACTGTTACCTAATTTCCCTCTTCGTTTGGGCATGTGAACCTTTTGTTACGACAATCTAGAAGGGCATGGTGCTAGTCCAACCAGTCCATCCCAATTCAGCAATCGTATGAGCCTAAAGGTAGAATGTTCAATTCAGCCTTAGTGCTCATTCCTTTCATGTCCACTGAACATGACTTAACCAATTTAGTGACCTTCCTCTTGGTCCCTGTGGCCAACTGCACTAACCAAGACTTCTCATGTTTGCTTCTCATTAGATGCAAAATTTCCACCACTCTAGGATCTACATAACTATGGCTAGCCCCTGAATCAATTAAAATAACAAGTGGTCGGTTGTTGATCGTACCATCCACTTCAATCATGTGCGATTGAAATTCTACTTGCTTGTTGTCCAGGGCTGCGTAGATCCTTGGCATTCTGCTGCCCATATCCTCCACTGTTTTAGCTTGATGAACAGTATGGACAGTTCTTGCTTTGTCTTTTCTGTGGGGGCAGTATCTGTACCTATGATTCCCTTTACAACCCCAACACTCCATAGGTGGTGGTCTTGGCACTTGCTCACTCCCTTCAAATTTCCTGGGCTCTCTAAAAGATGACTGTCCCCAAGGACTGTTTCTGAAAAAGGAAGGCTTGTTTCCCTTCTACCTCTGTTCCTTCTTAAACTTCCTATGATCATTCCAAACCTTCCGAAAAGTAGGCTTTTCTCTTTGTTGTTCGTATAGACATTTCGACCTTCTTATGGTTTCTTCCATGGTATTAGGATCATCATACTGAATCTTGTCACCAATGGAAGGTGGTAGTCCACTCAGATACCTCTGAATTTTGACAGCCTCGTCCTTGATGAACGAAACATACTTCAGTAGTTCCAGAAAATTTCGTTCATACTCATCAATGGTCATACTGCCCAACTTGAGTTCGAAGAACTCCTTCATCTTTCTGTCATAGTATCTTTTAGTTAGGTATTTCTTCTCGAAATACCTCTTAAATTCCTTCCAAGTGACTTCTTTCTCTCTGATGTGTTGCACCAGCACAAACTGATCCCACCACATGGATGCTTTTCCTTTCAATTGATACATTGCAATTCTTTCTTCTACATGGGAAGAATAATTCTGCAGTTGGAAATATTTCTTCATGCCAAGCAACCATGTCTCGGCATCTTCCTCCTTCTTATGTTCTCCATCAAATGTTGGAGGCTTAATTTTGTTCATCTCCCCTTTCAATTCATCCTTTCCAGATTTTCAATGTTTTCTAGTAGGGAACGAGCTTGAACTACTGTGTGTCTCCTTGCCAGAATGCTTCGGGGAGAGACGATACTGTATGTTACCACTCCTCGATCTCCTTCTCCCCTCAGGGGTTTTGACGCTTCTTGATCTGCTTGTGTCACTCCCTTTTTCCAATTTCTTTTCTATTCTTTCCAAGCTCTTCAGCATTTTTAAATTGAATTCACCCTATCGATCCTGGATTTTCATGAGCTTTCGGCTATCAGCTAGGCGAGCCTGGGCATCTTTCTACAATCTTTCGATGAGTTGCATCATATGTTCTTCCTTATCCATCTCTTTTCTATGCCCATTGGAGTTCGATACTTCCACTCCCATATTGACATCCTTTCCTTCCCGTTCGTCTCCTGTTTCGGAGGCAATCATCACCTTTTCCCATTCCATACTCGGCGTTGGTTAACTAGAATCCTGAGCTCCCTTGAACTCTGCACATGCACTGTGCAATTAAATTCGAAGTTTGTCAGGCCATTACTCCTTCGGAACAATATGTAACATTTATAAGTCAATACGAACAAGAATGAAAGACATTTTGATTCAATTAAGTTTTCTGATTTCTCATTTGGTTCTGCAATTTTCGTGTTTTCGAAACTTTCATTTTCGACACTTCGGGATTTCGGGACTTCGGGTTTCGGTCCATGAAGATCCCATAGTTATATATTCATAACCAGAGTCACCCTTTTTCAACTTGCGATCTCGCGAGTTCATGAGTCGAAGACCCTCGACTCATTTCCTCTAACCGCCGATACCCGAGATGCGACACGGGTATGGCTCCCTCCTCGCTAGTGTCTGCTACGCATGACCGTAGTCTAGGTCTAAGTGCTAGCACCCTTTTCTATTCGCACCTTCGTGAGTTGTGGAATCCAACCCTCATACCCCATTTTCACAAAACCCCAAGAAGCGATGTTGACTTTTCTCCTCTCATTATCGCTACTTTGCGACTTCGTGAGTCTCAATGTCGAGCTCCCATGCCCTTATCTCACGAGTTACTTTATTCTCCGGGCCCACAACACAGCTGTCGTCCTTCACCACTGTGGCATGTGGTACATTAAGGAGGGTCCACGTCGCTTTTAATGACGTCATCGGGTCCCACCACTCTCGCCTATCTCCTCGACTCACTAGCATGTGGTACACATTCATGCGTCCACGTCCAATCCAAGCATGGAATCCAATGGTCAGATCCCCTCCTCGGATCAACGACGCATATACTTTCGACGTTTCAGGGTTTCGGGTGTTGGAAGTTTGTGCATCCACACATCTTGAACTTCCATTTGCCGAAATCACGAATACACTGTCTACTAACTTACTTGATCCAATGGTCAAGTTCTTCTCCCCACGATCTACGGTGTAGATTGTTTCGAGATTTTGGGTTTCGAAGGTGTTCACCTCTTCTCACCTCCCATCTCCCAAAACGTCGATTTCTTCCTCACATCGGACGGTCATTACTGACCTGGAGATTCCTCGAAGGAATATCGTCTGTTCATCGGGACTTAGCCACATGCTAACGTCTCGACATTATGGGTTGGGATTTATCAAGGCGAGAGTCTGAGTTCTTGTCAACGAAACTCCCGAATCCCCGATCCCTGCTTTCCCGAAACGGGTAATCTCTCTACACGTGGCCTTCTCAAATTGGATGATCCATGACTACTTCGGGGTTTCCACCATGGAAAGTCCCGATCCCTTGTTACCAGGACTCCCGATATCGCGATTCCTGATTTCACGGATGCCGATATCCCGATATTTCAACATGCGAAATGCCGACGGGCTCTTTATTATCTCCACTTGTCTCTTCGAGATGGACGGTCCTGACTAATTCGAGATTTTGCGTATCGCGATTTCCACACTCCTGTGCAATATCCAAAGGGCTTTAAACCCCATGCACACTTTCCAAATCTAATGGTCACGAGGGTTCACCTTCCCTCCTGAACAGATCCTAAAGCTCTTACACTTCTGGTGTAGAGTCCTCTCTCCCTGTGGATTTATACCACACTGGTTGCGGTTTCATAACGCCGCTATACCTCCTGAGCTTAAAACTCGTCAAGTAACTCCTTGACATTTTGGAGCAAACCAGGGTCCGAAATTGGCCTTCCAGGCCCAATTTCCCTTCACATTCTCGGTCCAAAGACCGCTCCACTGGCCCATCTAGGCTCAGTGTCGAAACCTCGGCTCTGATACCAAACTGTAGCGCACCTTTTCTGGCTACCAAGGTTTAATCGCTCTTAAAAGAAGACTATAACACCACTTTGTACATAACTCATACAAATGTTATTTAACCCACATGAATTTAAACAATAAACACATTCAACACAGAGTATTCATATGAATTACTGCCATAATCAGCAAGCAATTAGCTTTTCATATTAATTCATATACACAGCGGAAATCATGATAACATAAACAGTAGAGTCATGCAAAACGTGATAAAAACATAATCAAATACTTATCTTTTAATAGTGGTAGAATCCACCAACCAAGTCCAGGCCTTCCATGAACCTCCCAGCCTTAGACCACACAGCTCATCAACTTAGTAGTGGGTCACCCCCGAGCTGGGACTAAGCTCCACCCCAAGGCAAGGAAATCTAGGCTAGGCTGAGGTTACAGGGAAAAAAACACACAACCACAAGGAAGGGATTCTCTCCAAGGAACCTCCCACGCTCACTGCCCATAGAACCTCATTCCCCACATGCCTGTTCCACCCCAGGAGTATACACCTTCTCTGTCACCTGGACAATCCTTCGGCCGCTAATCTCCCTTGCCTTGGGTTACAGGAACAGGCCGGACCGGAAGTCTCCGGGCTCTATGGCAGCTACAAGGTTCCTTCCAGGAGTGCTCTCCTTCCTCTGCGCACTCTCTCACCTGGAGGGAGTTGCTCACAGGTCCAACAACCTGTTCTTCCAACTTCAACCACCTCTCTCACCTGGAGAGAGTGTTGTACAAACTGGCCAACAAGCCACACAGGAACAAACAATACATATCCACCACAATCCATAGGAATCCAGACACGAACACCCCAGGGCAGCTCCAGACAGGTGCAACAGTATAACCAGGCTTAGTAGGGATGAGACACTTCTGTTTTCCTTAATTTGGCAACACGGGATAGACTCACACTCTGGATTCTCAGGGATGCGTGATGAGTCATCCATGCAGGGGTCGATTCAGACTCCACGGTTTAGAACAGAGAAGGGGTGTACCAGCTTTCTAGAATAAACACAGACTCTTTCCCAAAATCAACACAGGCTTCTCATTCAGGGAATGAACACATGGGTTTTCTCAGAGCCAGACACAGGCTTTTCGAATCACAGGGACGCACGAAGGTTCTCTACAAGAGTCGGGTTGGTAGTACTATCCCGGGCTCCGTACGGGGTTAGACGATCGGGTAGAATGGAGGAGGAACCTTCTCACAGCTCACCCTGGCCATTTTATTCGCATGCGTCAGGGTTGACACTTGTCACCCATGAAACTGCATGCGTTCCACCAACACGCATCTCCCTTGCATGTTCTCCCCTTGCCAAAAACTTAGGATAAACATAAAAATGCACATGTCTTTTGGGGATAATATTAAAATATTATTCTCGGGCTTAAGATCCTTAGGATTAGCCCCCAGGCTCAACACTTAGCCCCTTTCCCACCTTCTAGCCCCTAATTCCTTACCCACTCCGTGGATTCTCAGTCCCCCTTCACTCATTCATCGTGCTCGGTCTGCACCTGGCGATGTTTATATTTTATTAAATGTTCTGCATACATACAAGTACAACAGCAGGCTCCTGACCTTCAACACTCAGGCTCCCTAGACTAACAAACACATAAGTCTCCAGCTTATAAGAACTTGGCTCACCAGCCTATAAAACATAATTACAATTCCTTTCAGAACTTGGTTTACGATGGGGCTTGGCCTTGGGGACACTACAATCCCCCTCCCCTTATTTTTGCATTGTCCTCAGTGCAACTTACACTGTCTCTGCAAGCCTTTCAAAATCTTCAAAAAGATGTAGGTACTCTGCCTGCATAACATCTGCATGCTCCCATGTCATGTCCTCAGGACCATACTAGGTCCACTGGACCTTTACAAGCTCTATAGCTCGATTCCGGAGCTGTTTACTTTTCCTGTCCAATATGCACACATGATGCACTTGCAGGACACCTTCTGGTTCCACTTGAATCGCATTCCAATTGATAACATGATTAACATCAGGTACATATTTCTTAAGCAGTGAAACATGAAACACATTATGTACAGTCATAGATGCAGGTAATGCAAGCATGTATGCAACCGGCCCAATCCTTTCCAGGATCTCAAATGGCCCACAAAATCTTGCTGCCAACTTGGCGCAACTTCCCAACTTTAGGGAACTCCTGTTAGTTTTCACTTTCAGGAAAACATGGTCACCCACTTTGAATTCTCTGTGGTTTCTGTTACTATCGGCGTAATTTTTCTACCTGTCCTGGGCAGCTTTTAGATTATGTTTAATTTTTATCATTTGATCTTCCATCTCTTTGAGCAGCTCAGGGCCAACTACTACTTTGTCAGCTGGATTATCCCAACTCACTGGAGTGTTGCACTTTCTTCCATAAAGCACTTCAAATGGGCTCATCTTCAGTGATGCATGATACCCATTATTGTAGGCGAATTCTACCAAATGCAGGTAGTCTTCCCACCTTGATGGTTTATCCATCACATACATTCTCATCATATCTTCTATTACTCTGTTTACTCTCTCTGTCTGTCCATCAGACTCGGGATGATATGCTGTGCTAAAGTTTAGATTCGTTCCGAATCCTTTGAACAATCCTTTCCAGAAATTCGAAGTGAATTTCAGGTCTCTATCAGAGACAATTGTCTTAGAAATTCTGTGCAAGCGTGCAACTTCTTTTAAAAAGATGTCAACAACATCAATTGCTCTGTGGGTGGTTTTTAGTGGAATAAAATGGGAAGCTTTAGTAATCTTATCCACCACCACCATGATTGAATCATGCTGCTTGCTTGTTCTGGGAAATCCTGTGATAAAATCCATTGTTACCATGTCCCATTTCCATTCAGGAATAGGTAAAGGCTGCAGTAACCCTGCTGGGTGCCTGTGCTCGGCCTTAACCTTTTGGAACTCCATACATCTGGCGATGTATTCAGCGATTTCCTTCTTCAAACCCGGCCAAAAATAATGGATTTTGACTGCTGCCACAATCTTCAGATATCTAGGATGTCCAACATAAGTCACGTTATGCATCTCCTTTAGAATTGCCAACTTCAATTCTCGGACATTGGGTACATATACTCTGTTTTTATACAAAAGTAAGCCATCAGTTCCCAAGGTGTAACTTTCCTTGGTTTGTGGTCTCTCACGCTGCTGTAGCTTTGCTACTAGACCTCTGTACTACAAATCATCATTGGTAGCTTCCAAAATTCTGTCTTTAATCTCAGTTCTATACATGCTAATGGCTGTAGCATGTAATTTGTGCGCTTTTCTGCTGAGTGCATCAACCACCTTATTTTCTTTCCCTTTGATATGCTTGATATCAAAGTCATATTCACACAAAAACTCCAGCCATCTAATTTTCCTGGCATTTAAGGTCGGCTGATCAAATAAATACTTCAGATCGTTATGGTCGGTTCTCAACTCGAATCTCTTGCCCATGAGGTAATGTCTCCATTTCCTCAAGGCGTGGATGATTGCTGCCAACTCTAAATCATGAGTGGCATAATTCTTATGTTCCTTCAACTTTCAGGATTCATAACAAATTACAAATCCCTCTTGGCTGAGAACTCCTCCCAGCCCCTCCTTACATGCATTTGTGCAAACTATGTAATCCTTGTTTGGATCTGCAATCTTCAGGATTGGAGCACTAGTTAGTAGCTGCTTCAATCGCTGGAAGCTACTCTCACATTCTAATATCCACTAGAACTTCTTCTCCTTCCTTTGCAAGGAAGTGATAGAATGAGCTATCTTTGAGAATCCGGCTATGAACCTCCTATAATAGCCCGCCAGACCCATAAAAGATCTAACTTCTTCCACATTCCTTGGTGCTGGCCATTCTCGAATGGCCTGTACCCTTTCAGGATCCACAACGATCCCTTCTTCAGATATAATGTGTCCCAAGTAATGGATCTGCCTTTGGTAAAAAGAGCACTTGCTCAGTTTTGCGTACAGCTGGTGTTCTCTCAACACCTGCAGCACCATTCTCAGGTGTTGCTCGTGTTCTTCCTCTGTCTTGGAATACACCAAGATATTGTCCAGGAAGACTATGACAAACTTTTCCAAATAATTTCTTAACACTCCATTCATTAAGCACATGAAAACAGCAGGTGCATTTGTCAGTCCAAACGACACCACTGTGAATTCATAATGACCGTACCTTGTTCTAAAGGCAGTATTTCTAATGTCCTCATCCTTTATTCTCACTTGGTGATATCCAGATCTGAGATCTATTTTTGAAAATATTTTTGCATCCTTCAACTGATCAAAAAGATCATCAATCCTTGGCAGAGGATACTTGTTCTTGACAGTGACCTTATTCAACTATCGAAAATCAATGCACAACCTCAACGTCCCATCTTTCTTCTTCACAAATAGGACCGGGGCTCCCCACGGTGACACACTGGGGAAAATGTAACCTTTCTTTAGTATCTCTTCGAGCTGCAAATTGCAACTCTTTCATCTCTGGCGTACTCATTCTATAAGGAGCCTTCGAAACTGGAGTTGCTCCAAGCATCAAATTTATAGAAAAATCAATGTCTCTCTTCGGAGGTAGTCCAGGTACCTCCTGAAATATATCCTTGAATTCTTTGAGTACTTCGTGGTCTTCCAGATTCAATACTACATCTCGGGATGCTTCTTCCACCCGAGATGCAAATAATTGACAGCCTTTCCGGTAACATTTCTTCAACTGCATGGCTGAGATTTCCCTCACAGCCACGACTCTGGGAATTCCTTGGACTGTTACCCGATTTCCCTCTTCGTTCAGGCATGTGAACCTCTTGTTACGACAATACAGAAGGGCATGGTACTGGTCCAACCAATCCATCCCAATTAAGCAATCATATCAGCCTAAAGGAAAAATGTTCAATTCAGCCTTAGTGCTCATTCCTTTCATGTCCACTAAACAGGACTTAACCAATTCAGTGACCTTCCTCTTGGTCCCTGTGGCCAACTGCACTAACCAAGGCTGGCGAGTGACTAAGGAAGTGCTCGTGTAGATATCCTTTATTGGAGTAGAGAAAACTAATTGCCAAGATCCCCTGGGAGGATGAGAGTAACCTTCATCCCTGACTGTTATGGAACAAAGAGAAAGAATCTCTCTCAGAGAATCATGGTCTAGCTAGAGGGTGGCCAGTGTTAAATACGTCACGACTGACTGTGCCTATGGTTAGGAGGAAACATGCACCCCTTTCAACAGTTGCTCCACATTTTCTAGTTCTGATAAGTATTTTCATACTCTGTGTAATATATTGATGTGATGATTGAGTGTTTGTGTTTATGGTTAAGTCTTGCAGTATTTGAACAATTATTAGATAGGATATTTTTCTTCTGTAAACTACTATATTTCATGGATTTCAATTTATCTTAGTTTTGTTGCTAGATAGTTATGAGATGTGAATCCGCAGGAGAGATGGGGTAGGATTGATTGAAATGTCTAAGTCCTACCAACCCTATGAAGTTTATCTTAGCGGGAATGTCAAGTTTAAGATCCTGTGGGAGAAGGGTGTTTTTCCTTCTGATTAACCATCCATCTGATCGAGGGCTCCGAACCGTGTCCTTATCCCATTTGTTGTAAAAGGATTTGTGCCTAGCCTATAAGATTTTCCAAAGGACCCATGTCACCAGGGCCTAGGAACCTTGCACTAGTCCGAAAGGAACTAGCTCTTTCGTCTTCAGGACTTATGACTCTACAACCCTCGAAAACAGTCGAAGGCCGAAGTTACAAATCGATGAGGACCATCGATATAGGTATTTAGTATGGATCTCTCTCATCCATTAGATTGAACGCAGGAAGGGAAGCATTAAGCACTTCGACGAAGTCTTACTTTAGGAGAATAGGAGTGGTCTAGCGCTAAAACTCCCGAATGTCAGAGTCGCAGAGCTAATCTGGATCGTTGAAACTAGAGGGACACGTGTCCACAGATCAATGATTATCCAGGAGTCCGAGCATTCGACTATTTAGAAACACATGAGTTTCCCCCAAATCTCTGCAAGCTAGAATAAATCCTAGCTGTAGACGTTAGGTACACGTGGCGACAGATCCGGTGTGGTTTGGAGGGAAAGCCGGGAGACAAACACACTGAACTCTTGAACACCGAACTGCCTAAGTAACGTGGATCATCGATCCTTAGATCCTTTGGGATCCTTCCCAACCATCGATCTAAGAGACCCACCATCTACTATCCAACTAACTGAGAACGCATCATGGAGAGACACGTGGCCCCTACTCATTCCCTTTCAAGTGTTGTCCATTGAACCAAAATTGTTGGATGAGTGGGTACGTGGCAAGCGATCCTATCTTCCAGAGACTTATTACTCTGGGGAAGTTTAGCCAAGAGTTTTCAAAGTGTGAAAACTCCCGAAGTCACAAGTTCCAAATTGAATCTCGACCGTTGGTCGAAGAGGACACATGGCACAAGATCCGAGAGTCCAAAGACTTGGCTCTTCAGGGGATTCACGTCGATAAGAATCAGTAAGCTCTGAATCTCAGATTCACGAATTAACGAGGACCATGGATCTATGGATCCATGTGGATAAATCTCAACAATATGATGGGGGTAACGTAGCCCACTGACATCATCTCGGGTGACGTGGAATCGCAACCAAGGTGCCACGTGTCACCCAGATTTGGCCGATTCACCCATCCCTTATGCCTATTAGAGAATGACATGTGTCACCCCCTAATGAGGACACATGTCACCTCTCGATCCTCGTCGCATGTCAGTTCCTGGTTCGTGCCTGCTTGACTAACGTGGCTGGTGATGTATACGGGACTCCGGGAGTTTGGATGACTTCGAGAGTTTGGGGGTTTTGGTGCATGTTATAATTTAGGAATGTCCAACATAAAACGCCAAACGTCAAAGGACCAAGTCCACGTGGCGAAATTTTGGGAGTTTGGGAATAGTATGGTAAAAAAAAAAGGAATGCTCAATGGAGATCACCAAACACCGAACATCGAAAGGAAGGGACGTTTAGCGTAAAATGTTGAACGTCGATCGTTGAATGGATAAGGCCATGTGGCGAGACCTCGGGACTTCGAGGATTAGGAAAAAGGTATGATCAACGCCGAGTGTCGAAGATCCTAACTAATAATGCCCCAGGTAACTTCGAGAGGCCATAACATACAGACCCGAGCTCAGATTTTAGTGCGGTGGCGATGGTTAGAAAGCTCATGGTGAGTAGTAACCAATGAAGGTCCTAGAATTAGAATTTGGGATAGTTAGGAAGAACAAAAATTTGATGCCCCATCCCTAGAAAAGGTATTTAGAAGTTGGGTGTGTTACACATTACAGCTCATGCACATCGGGTTTTGTGCTCAAAATAAAAAATATTTCAGATTTTCCATGCCAAGTCACAAGATCCATGATCCTTGGCCTTTTATATGCTGGAAACGCTTCGATTCGACCCTTCAATTCCCTTTGAAGGCTATAAATTGAGCCATATACAAGCCTTGAAAAGAAAAGAGAAAAGTTGAGAGAAAGTACACTCTGGAGAAATTTTTCCCCATGTTACATCCTTAAGTCTCCATCCCTTAGTCCTTTAATTCTGAACTCTCCTTATGTTCAACCCCCAAGCTCTTCCTATCCTGTGAAGGAGGAACCCAATTACTCCTAGAACTTGTGAGCTTGTCTTGTGGAGGATTGAAGTGGTGAAGGCCCAGGTGGAGGGATTTAGTTTCTCGATTTCAACAAGTTGTTGATTGATCCAGATGGATGTTGGTGGCCTCCCACCTATTCCAACTGGCTCATTTTGACAGTTTTCTAGTTTGGCAGTTTTTTCCTAGTTTTTGGGTCCCTAACTTTCGGGGCCATTTTCAGGTCGTAAACAACTTTTTTAGGGCTCTTCACAATCGAACTATAGACAGAGTTAGATTTTGAAGACAACATGTGTAGTCCTCGGATAGACCTTTGCAACGAGATATCGTGTGCCTAAAATGAAGATTGTATGCAAAATTTACGACCCCGGAAAGTTGATGTACTAGCTTACCCCAATGGGGCACACATGACTTTTGGCACTTCATCTCCTAGGGTTAGATTTTTGGATGTCTAGGGTTTTGACAATCCTTTTTATTGTAAAAAAGACTTGGAGAGCCTCATTGTAACCATCTTCTTGCGAATGAGCGCAACCATCACATCTCTTCTCGGAGATATGATGCCACCATTCTAACAAGCTTGTTTTCCGCTACATTTTACAGTTTCAACACATTTTCTTATTGAATAGAAGCTAATTTTACTGTATCTCTGCTATTCTTGTGTCTCTGTGTTAATAATAATAATAATAATCTATATTCATTTTTGTTCTGCTCATAAAACACAGATCATTCATACATAATGTTGTTACCTATGTACTTCTGCTGATTATATTAATAGAAATACTCTTTTCTCGTCCAATTATATGTTGCAAAGGTTTATATTATTTTCCATGGGTAAATTTGTTATACATGTTGATGGATTATGCTAGTTTATATGCTGACATTTCATATATTTTCCATATGCCTATGTATCTTGGATGTTGAGGACAAGTTGTAGGTATCAAACATTGGATTGTGAGCTCGAGAGTGGTCTCCTACGAATGTCTAGAAGAGGTAGGCTTCTAGCCTTTCTTTTGTTGGCATTTCCATTTATCTAGCATATTTGAGATTTGAGTTGATTTCTTGGTGTCATTCTATCTGTTGTGGTCCTACCCCAAACCATAGAGATTTATTCCTTGTAACACAATGACAAATGTTGTTTGTCTATTCAATGGATGAAGTGGTGAACGATTCCATGAACCGTTCCATGTTATCTTTATACAAATTGAGATGCCTTGGGGACATAAACTAAATATCATCAAAATAGTAAACCAACTTCAAATACAATCATTTTAATTACAATATCTTTATAATCCCAATTAAAAACATTAATATTAAACCTCCCTCCCTCTAATTAATTTCTAATTAATTGGGCATTCCAATTCACCTTCTTAGAGTTTATGATAATGTATATAATTTCATTAATTAGGGTGCAATGTCTCCTAAAAATGGTTTGGCGTAATGGTCAGCTCGGTATGTGACATTAAAGTCAACACAATAATTGTGAGTTTGGCTTAATGGTCAGCTCGGTATTATGTCAAATCATATCTATTTAAAGGAAATACACGCGTTAATTGCCTTTAGAGTTTGATCTGGACAAGTGCTATCATTAGTTTCTCAGGGTCGGTTTTCATTCATCGCTACCAGCAGTGCTAATATGTCGATGGAATGTGAGATTGAGAATGAATTCAGGAAGCGAAGGGTGTGCGTCATAGGAGCAGGTATGAGTGGTCTCGTTGCAACCAAATATTTACTAAATCTGAATATCGATCCCATTGTATTTGAAGTTAAACAAGGAATTGGAGGAGTATGGAGGGAAACATTTGGATCCACAAGGGTGCAGAATCCTTGCCCTGAATATGAATTCTCTGATTTTCCATGGCCAAACCATGTCACTACCCAACATCCCACTCACTCTGAGGTTATGGACTACTTCCAGAGCTATGCCATGCATTTTGGATTGCTTGATCACATTCACTTCAATTCCAAAGTGGTGGAGATTCGATATATTGGCCAAGAATATTGTGAAAGAAGTCTGAAACATGCTGGATTATGGAGTAAGAATGGAGGCCCATATGCAGATAGTGTAGTTTGGGACGTGGGTGTGCAGAAAAACAATGGAGAATCCATAGAGGTACGAAGAAAAAGAGTATAAATCAATAGGTTTTCTTCTGAATTTTCTTAAATGTCCCAGCATTATGCATATATTCTGGCATAAAGATCAGTTGTAATCAATGATGGCATATCCATGTAAACTCCACTCCCATAGGAAAGTGGTCTTGTTTTACATGGGTGTGAAAATAACTACTCTCAGGATTGGATAACTGACAGACACAAGATATCAAATATGAACTTATAGGGAAATTTTTATGGTAGGGGCAATAAAATAGTCTCCTAAACTAGTACTTTCTCTCGGCCAATCAGAATAAAAATACCTATGTGAACAAGGCAGCTGCATGACTAAACCTGAATTTACGGGGCTCCATGCTATATTCAGTACACCCCCATCGAGATTCAATAAATTATTACACCTACACAGAAACATACCAAGTCTTGATGAATTCCCTATGCTCAAAAAGTTTTTATTTTCCTGAATCCAGTAGAGTTTTATACTGACTGGTATTTGTTTGTGTTGGTTTATCATCTAGTGGCATCGTTTTGATTTCTTAGTCATGTGCATTGGTAAATGTGGGGATCTACCCAATATCCCGTCGTTTCCTCCAAGTAAAGGACCAGAAGTATTTCAAGGAAAAGTTTTACATACTATGAACTACTCAGTCTTGGATGAAAATAGTGCTTATGAGCTGATCAAAGGAAAGAGAGTTGTAGTTATTGGATCACAGAAATCAGCATTAGATTTTGCTGTGGAATGTGCTGAGGCGAATCGAGGTATGTTATACATTACAGG
>ML785457.1:311191-426331 GCA_009831015.1 Picea engelmannii
TTCATAATGGATGAACTACACAAAAGACCATATATTGGTCATCCTGGTTATCACAAAATGATCACGACCACTAGGAAGCTATTCTATTGGCCCGGAATGAAAAAGGAAATAGTTGATTACTTAGCTAAGTGTCTAAAGTGTCATCAAGTCAAGGCATAGCACCGACATTCAACAGGGTTGTTGCAACCCCTACCAATTCCCGAATGGAAATGGGAAACCATATCCATGGATTTCATCATAGGATTACCAAGATCAACCAAACAAAATGATGCCATCATGGTAATTGTGGAAAAATTGAACAAATATGCTCACTTCATACTGTTCAAGTCAACTTGCAAGGAAATAGATATTACCAACATCTTCATGAAAGAGATATTTAGACTACATGACATGCCTAAGGAAATTATATCCGACAGAGATACAAAGTTTACTTCAAACTTTTGGAAATTTATGTTTGCTGGTTTTGAAACCAAATTGCTCTTTAGTACAACCTATAACCCTCAAACCGATGGGTAGACAGAGAGGGTAAACCAAGTATTAGAAGACATGTTAAGCATGCATGTAATGCATCAACCCAAGAAGTGGGAGGACTACCTACCACTGGTGGAATTTGCCTACAACAATGGCTATCAAGATTCATTAAAAATGAGCCCTTTTGAAGCCCTTTATAGAAGGAAATACAACATTCCAATAAGTTGGAACAACCCAGTAGACAGAGTTAAAATTGGGCCTGATATGCTAAAGGAAATGGAACAACAAGTAATTTAGATTAGGCAAAATATGAAGATAGTCCAGGATAGACAAAAGAGCTATGCAGACCTGAAAATGACTCCCAGAGAGTTCAAAGCAGGGGATCATGTGTACCTCTGAGTTAGACCCAGGAAAATCTCTTTGAGGATGGGAGCTTGTGCCAAGATGGCACCTCGGTATTTTGGACCCTTTAAAGTTTTGGATAGAGTGGGACCAATATCTTATCGGCTAGCACTCCCTCCCATAGTGAAGGCACATAATGTTTTCCATGTTTCTTTATTAAAGAAGTATGTACATTATTCTAATCATATTATTGATTGGTCTATGATTCAGTTAGAACCTGAGGGAGAATTCCTTCCAAAACCTCAATGCATAATAGACAAGAAGGAAACCCCACTCAGGAACATAACCATTGCATAGGTCAAGGTGCAGTGGAAACACTTTGGCCCAGATGTGGCCACATGGGAAATGGAGGATGCCATGAAACATGCATATCCATTTTTCTTTACTTCTGTACATACAGAGCACATCAACATATAAAACATCAAAGACAATGTTCCTTTAAGGGGGAGGGGATTGCAATACCCCTGTTTCCCTCAGTTTGTAAATATAACTATAACTGGCCAAGAGACTATGATAGACTAAATATGTGTGAATGTTTGATTTGATGAACCTTTGTATAAAAGGGTCAATGTATGGATTTTTCTTTTATTAATAGAAATTTGATATGTGTGGAACAATTGCTGAAAGGGGGAAAGTTTTCCAAGATAGACCATGGATTCTATGAGAGAGATGGTGAGGGGAAACCAAGAATGGTGGAGATGACCCTCACCAAACCAGTACCTACTGTGTGTAATTTCTCAACAGACCTATGAACCAAAAATGAATTACCAGTCACGCTGGTAGTTGGAAGGCCATCCTCAAGAATTAATGAGGAGATGGGGTAGGGTACCCATTTGTAAGGCTTCTAGGCCTAACCATGAATGGGGATTCAAACCCACACAACCTTGCTGAGGAAGGCAAGAAAGGAGGTAATTCGGGGACAGAGATAGATCTGCAAGATAACATAGTAGAGAAAACTCTCTCCCAAGAAGAGTAGTGAGAATATACTTCGACTCTGGAGTTGAGAGAAAAGCGGAGAAGAAAGCCTGTTTTGGTTGTAAGAAGCCTGGGGCATGGTTTCTCTAAAAGATGATAAACGAGGCTGACGAGCAACTGAGAAAGTGCTCGTGTAGATCTCCTTTCTTGGATTAGAGAAAAACAATTTCCAAGATCCTGTAGGAGGAGGAGAGTAACCTTCGTCCCTGACTGTCATGGAGCAAAGAGAAAGAATATCTCTAAGAGCATCATGGTCTAGCTCGAGGGTGGCCAGTGTTAAATCCGTCAAGACTAACTAATTTAGATTTTATGAGCAGAACGAAATGAATACAGATTATTAACAGGTGCTTAACACAAAATAACAAAGATGTAGTAAAAATGGTTTTCTATTAAATAAGGAAATAAGATGAAACTATTAAATGCAACAGAAACAAGCTTGTTGGAATGGTGGTGGTTTATCTCTGAGAAGAGATGTGATGGTTGCGCTCATTCAAAAGAATATGATTACAATGAGGCTCTGAAGGCCTTTTTTACAATAAACATGAATTCCAAAAACCCTAGACATCCAAAAACCTAACCCTAGGAGATGAAGCGCCAAAAGTCATTTGGGCCCCGTCTGGGTAAGTTAGTACATCAACTTCCCGGGGTCGTAACTTTTGCATACGATCTTTGTTTTAGGTGTATGATATCCCATTGGAAAGGTATCATTGAGGAGATTCATTTTGGGGGATTAATGATGCCTTCAACTATCATTGAGAAGATCGATCCTTAAAAACCTTCATTTAGTCCCTCAAAATGGCCCTGGAAGTTAAAACTGCTAAAAATAGTAAATTGGCAAAATTGTCAGAAAACTATTTTGAGGCAGTTGGAAAAGGTGGATGGCCACTGATATCCAAATTGATCAATCCTCCCTCCTTAGGAGGCATTGGTATCCATTACGTTGAGTTCCCCCATCATATGAGGAAATGTTTGATGAATTTGGCCCCAGGTGAACCACTTGCCTTGGTCTAGGAGCTGCCCTGCTTTGACGACTTGATAAACTTGGATCCTTTGTTGTTGAGTGCCCTTGATCTGTGTGTCCACAATCTGATCACTGGATGCCTATTGTATGTAGTCGGGGTTGAGATCTATTGGTGTCAGATGTTCTTCTACATCTGAGGTGTCCAATAATGGTGGGAAATAAGGGCGAAGGAGATCCACGTTGAACAATGGGTGCAGGCCAAGGAAATGAGGAATCTGATTAAAAATATTTCTGTGGTTGGGGTTTTCATGATTGGTCGGAATAGCCATAGTTTTGTCAATAGAGTGTCGACGTTTCGGATCCAAATCAAGATCCATCTTCAGGACAATGATTTGGATCCGAAACGTTGACACTCTATTGAACAAACTGTGGCTATTCCGACCAATCATGGAAATGAGGAATGTTGAACTCAAAATCATTATGCCCCACGGCCTTGGTGATGGTGTATGACCCATAATTAAGTGGGAGAAGATTCTGATGGGGTCCTTTAAGGCGTTCTTTTTGCAAGTGCAACCAAACTTTGTCGCCCACCTAAAAATTATGTGGCACTCGATGTTGATCATGGCACTGCTTGTACTTGTCATTGGACTTCCGTAGGATATCCTAAACTTGTTGGTGGATGTGTTGGATCCGCTCAATGAACCAGGTGGCTTTTTCAGCTTCATTTGGAGTAGGATATAAGTCAGTCGAGGTGGCCGCAAGGGGAAGTGCAACATCTATGGGACCCAATGGTTGGAATCCCAACCCCACCTGAAAGGGGCTATGGTCGGTTGAGCAATGCAGGGCTCTGTTGTAGCTATGTTGGACATAGGGAAGGCTCTCATCCCATGTGTGAGGGTGATCTGAATTATACGTGCGAAGGATATGCACAATCATTCGATTTACGACCTCGGTTTGGCCATCTATCTGGGGGTGTAAGGACATGGATTTGGTGATCTTGGTGTCCAGCAGTGACCAAAGGCTCGAACAAAATGTGCTGAGAAATTGACTGTCCCAATATGAGACAATGGTTTGTGGGATTCCAAAATGTACCCAGACTCGTTCAAAGAAGATCTTGGCAGTGGCCTCTGCTATTATGTTCTTCTTGCAGCCAACCAAAATTTCCATCTTAGCAAAGCGATCAACAACCACAAAAACACAGTCATTTCCCCGCTTGGTGGATGGGAGGCCCGACATGTAGTCCATTGAGATGGATTCCCATGGCTTGTCAAGAGTAGAAAGAGGGGTGTAGAGGCCCTGTTTCTTAGTGGTTGGTTTGGAAATAGCATAGACAATGCACGACCTAAAATACTTGCTGACCTCATGTCGAAGTTTCGGCCAGTAGAAATGTTTCTGTAGCATCGCCATTGTCTTTTCGATGCCAAAGTGTTCTTCCACCCGAGTGTAGTGGGATTCCCAAATCATCTTCGCTCGCTTGCTTGATGGAACACAAATATGGCCCAGACGACACAACAACCCATCCTGAAGGTGAAAATTATCGACAACTGCGTTTACACCCAACATTTGGTAGGTGGTGGCGAAGTATGGGTCTGTCTCATAGAGTTGGGGCCATCCAGAGGTCTCATGGCCACAAGAGTCTAGCACCGTGGTGAGTGTCACGACTGGAGGTCTGCTAAGACAATCAACGACGCGATTGGTGCTTTTTGTTTTTTACTTGATGTTGAGGTAGAATTGTTGCAAGTATGTGGACTACTTTTGATGGTGATCATTTTGCAATTTTCCTTGTGTCTGCATGAACTGCAATGGCTTATGATCAGTGTGAATGACTATCTCCTTCCCAAGAATGTAATGTCTCCACTACAAGCAGGCTTGCACAATGGAGTGCATTTCTTTGTCATAAGTAGGGTACTTACGGACAACATCTAATAGTGTCTCACTATGATAGGCCACGGGGTGGCCGTGTTGAGTGAGAACGATGCCCACTGTATAGTCTGAAGCATCTGTCTCGATCTCAAAGGGTTGTTGTAGGTATGGTATTGAAAGTAATGGGACTGAGCACAAGCATTTCTTCAAATTGTCGAACGCTTGTTGTTGGGACCGGCCCCACACAAATTTTTCCTTACCACCACCCTTGGTTATTTGGATGAGGGCCCATGAAATATGGGAGAATCCCAACACGAACCTGCGGTAGAAATTGGTAAGGCCCAAGAAGCTCTGAAGCTCAGTGAGTGTGGTTAGGGCTGGCTAGTCATGGATGACTTGGATCTTGGCTGGATCCACATGTACGCCATGCTGATTAATTATGTAGCCCAGGTAATGGACCCTGTCCATGTCGAAGGAGCATTTTTCAAAGTTGGCATATAACTTATGTTGCCACAGGGTGTGCATAACCTGTTGAGTATGCTGCAAGTGTTCGGCCCAAGTCTTGCTTTAAATGAAAATGTCATCCATATACACCACTACACAATTATTGGTGAATGGTCGCATGATATCGTCCATCATCCTCATGAAAGTGGCTGGAGCATTTGTCAAACCAAAGGGCATGACCAACCATTCAAAAAGGCCTTCCTTTGACTTGAAGGTGGTTTTCCATACATATGTTTGTTCTATCAGGACCTGGTGGTAGCCAGACTTCAAATCAATCTTACTGAAGTATTTGGCCCCCATGAGTTGATCAAGGAATTCGTCGATTCGGGGAATCAGGTATCAGTTTCTTACTGGTATTTTATTCAAATCTCGGTAATCAATGCAAAGTCACTAGGTTCCATATTTCTTTTGTACCAACACGATTGGGCTCCTGCAAGGTGATGAGCTGGGATGGATGTGCCCCTTGTGGACCAGTTCTTGGATCTATCACTTGATCTCCTCATTCTCTAACAAAGAGCGACAATAGACTAGCCCATTGGGAAGCAGTGCATTGGGGGTCAAATCGATGGGGTGCTTGATCTGGCAGTGCAGAGGTACCTCGGTAGGTGAGGAGAAGGTATCTGAGTATTCTTCCACGACCTTATCTACTTGCTTATGCTGTGTGGAGAGGTCAGCCATAAAGACCCTGGATGTGGTTGTGATCTTTCTCTTATTCTGAGAGCAAATCATGAAGAAGACAAACTTCCCTATCTGAGAGATGTCCTTCCTGCATTTCTTAGCAGAGATTAAGGAAATATCACTAGGTGGGATTGCCTCGGGTATCCTGTACAATTTCCTATTCAAAGTAATAATAAAACTACGAGGCCTAGACTCATATACAGCATGGCGTTTCCACAAATAAGGTTGGCCCAATAGAACATCACAAACTTCTAGAGGAGCAACATCACACAATACCTCGCCTTTGAAGGACTCGATGTCATACGACAATCGAAACTGTTGGATGACACAGAGATCGCTTCCTTGGAGGAGCCATCCAATGGTGTAAGGTTGTGGGTGCGGAGTTTTCAGCAGGGCCAATCGCTTGATGACCTATGCTGAGATGAGGTTCTTCTGACTACCACTATCAACGATGAAGTGAAGTGGGGTGCCTTTTACCCACATATGTGAATGGAAGAGTCAGTATCCTTCTTCTAGCTCGTCTGGTTCACCATGCTGGAGCTTGGTGGTAGCAACAATGTCACTGGGTTCTGCGTCAATGATCTATCTTCCCCTTTCTGGTTCTGACTTAGATTTTGAACTTGCATTTGATTCAGAGGCTTTCTCTTCGGCCACCAACAACTGCTTTGAGTGACAGTCAACAATGTTATGCCAAGGGCTCTTATGGAAGTCGCACCACTTCCTGATATCTTTCTTTGTCTTTTCGGTGTCCTGCTTTTCTTATGGCTTGGACTGGTTGTCCTAATACTTTCCATCTTTACTCTGTCCTTTTTTCTGTGGGTTGGGGACGCCCTTTCCTGTATTTTGTTGTGCGGGGTTCCCAGGCCCAAATTGCCATGTCTTTTGTTTGAGCTTCTGCTCGATTTTGACGACATATCGGTAGGCCGCGCTCAAGGATGAGATGTCTAGAAATTCTATTTTGGTCTAGATGTGTCTATGCAGAGTGACACGATACTTGAGCACTAGATTTCTCTCTAAATCTTTGATACCCAACTTGGTGTATAAGGTATGAAAGATATTTGTGAAATCTAGCACTTCTTGGTCTCTTTCTTACCGCAGTGTGGTCCGTTTGGTATACAAGTCATCATAACTTTTGACAGGGTAGTATTGTTCCTTAATAGCATCCCTGAAGGATTCTTAGGTGGCCATAACTGTGAATAATGAGGGTTACTCTGTTTCCTTTTGCTCACAGAAAGTTTCCCACCAATCTTTGACATGGGAAACGACTTTGAGGAGCGCAAAAGTAATCTTTTCTCTATTCAAAAAGTTATGGACAGAAAAATACCCTTCTTGTAGATTCAACCACTTGTCTACAACATCTGCATCTATTTGACCTTCAAATATAGGAATATCGAAGTTTATTTGTACCTTGAAGGGGGTGGCGCCTCCGCTCGAAGAAGATGTGTTGCCTGTTGGTAGCCACCAAAGGATTTGTGTGAAACTATCCATCATCTCGTTCCTTTGTTGCGTGAGGGATTCCTCAATCAACAGTTTGAAAGGATCTCTAGTCCCATCATATTTATTTTCTCCGGCCATGAGAGGTTGCTTGGGTGTGCGAGATCTTTTTCCCTCAAGAGAAACAAGCTCAAGACCCAACTCTTTGTACTCTGACCTCGTTGGGGACATGCATTAAGACGACAAGGAGCAGACCGCTCTGATACCACTGATTCGGATTTTATGAGCAGAACAAAATGACTACATATTATTAACAGGTGCTTAACACAAAATAACAGAGATATAGTAAAACTAGTTTTCTATTCAATAATGAAATAAGTTGAAACTATAAAATGTAGTAGAAACAAGCTTGTTGGAATGGTGGTGGCTTATCTCTGAGAAGAGATGTGACGTCTGCACTCATTCGCAAGAATATGATTACAATGAGGCTCTGGAGGAATTTTTACAATAAAAAGGAATGCCAAAAACCCTAGACATCCAAAAAACTAACCCTAGGAGATGAAGCGCCAAAAGTCATGTGGGCCCTGTCTGGGTAAGTTAGTACATCAACTTCTCGGGGTCGTAACTTTTGCATATGATCTCTGTTTTAGGTGTATGATAACCCATTGAAAAGGTATCACCAAGGAGATTCATTTTTGGGGCTCAATGATGCCTTTGGCTATCATTGAGAAGATCAATCCTGAAAAACCTTCATTTAGTCCCTTAAAATGGCCCCGTAAGTTAAAACTGCTAAAAATAGTAAATTGCCAAAATTGCCAGAAAATTGTTTTGAGCCAATTAGAAAAGGTGGGTGGCCACCGATATCCACCTGGATCACTGACTGCACCTATGGTTAGGAGGAAACATGCACCCCTTTTAGCATTTGCTCCACATTTTCCATTTTTGATAAGTATTTTCATACTCTGTGTAATATATTGGATGTGATGATTGAGTGTTTGTGTTTATGGTTAAGTCTTGCAGTATTTGAACAATTATTAGATAGGATTTTTTTCTTCTGTAAACTGCTATGTTTCATGGCTTCCAATTTATCTTAGTTTTGATGCTAGATAGTTATGAGATGTGAATCCGCAGGAGATATGGGGTAGGATTGACTGAAAGGTCTAAGTCCTGCCAACCCTATGAAGTTTACCTTAGCAGGAATGTCAAGTTTAAGATCATGTGGGAGAAGGGTGTTTTTCCTTCTGATTAACCATCCATCTAACCGAGGGCTCCAACCCATGTCCTTATCCCATCTGTTGTAAAAGGATTTGTGCCTAGCCTGTAAGATTTCCCAAAGGACCCATGTCACCAGGGCCTAGGAACCCTGCACTAGTATGAAAGGAGATAGCTCTTTTGACTTCAGGACTTCGGGACTTGTGACTCTACAACCCTTGAAAAAAGTCGAAGGCCAAAGTTGCAAATCGATGAGGACCATTGATCTAGGGATTTAGTATGGATCTCTCTCATCCATTAGATTGGACATAGGAAGGGAAGCGTTAAGCAATTCGACGAAGTCTTACTTCGGGAGAATAGGAGTGATCTAGCGTTGAAACTCCCGAATGTCGGAGTCGCGAAGTTAATCTGGACCATTCAAACTAGAGGGACACGTGTCCATAGATCAATGATTATCCAGGAGTCCAGGCATTCGACGATTTAGAAACACATGAGTTTCCCTCGAATATCTACAAGACAGAATAAATCTTGGCCGTAGAAGCTAGGTACACGTCGCGACAGATCTGACGTGGTCCGGAGGGAACGTCGTGACAGATCCAGTGTGGTCCGGAGGGAAAGCAAAGAGACACACACATCGGACTCCCGAATGCCAAATTGTCGAAGTAATGTGGATCATCGATCCTCAGATCCTTTGGGATCCTTCCCAACCATCGATCTAAGAGACCCACCCTCGACTATCCAACTAACCGAGAACACATCGTGGAGAGACATGTGGCCCCTACTCGTTCCCTGTTAAGTGTTGTCCATTGAACCAAAATTGTTGGATGAGTGGGTACATGGCAAGCGATCCCATCTTCCAGAGACTTAGTACTCTGAGGAAGTTTAGCCAAGAATTTTCAAAGTGTGAAAACTGCCGAAGTCACGAGTTCCAAATTGAATCTTGACTGTTGATCGAAGAGGACACGTGGCGCAAGATACGAGAGTCTGAAGAATTGGCTCTTCAGGGGATTCACGTCGATAAGAAGTCGCAAACTAACGAGGACCATGGATCTATGGATCCACGTGGATAAATCTCAACAGTATGATGGGGGTAATGTGGCCCACTAACGTCATCCCGGGTGATGTGGACCCGCAACCGAGGTGCCACGTGTCACCCATATTTGATCGATTCACCCATCCCTTGTGCCTATTAGAGAATGACATGTGTCACCCATTAATGAGGACACGTGTCACCCATCGACCCTCGTCGCATGTCAGTTCCTGGTTCGTGCTCGCCTGACCAACGTGGCTGGTGACGTATACGAGACTCCGGGAGTTTGGATAACTTCAAGAGTTTGGGGGTTTTGGTGCGTGTTATAATTTAGGAACGTCCAACATAAAACACCGAATGTCGAAGGGTCAAGGCCACGTGGAAAACTTTCGGGAGTTCGGGAGTTTGGGCATAGTATGGTAAAAAAAAGGAATGCTCAACGGAGATCGCCGAACGCCGAACACCAAAAGGAAGGGACATTCAGCGTAAAACGTCAAACATTGATTATTGAATGGCTAAGGCCACATGGCGAGACCTCGGGACTTCGAGGATTAGAAAAAATGTATGATCAACGCCGAGTGTCGAAGATCCCAACTAATAACGCCCTAGGTAACTTCGGGAGGCCATAAATTATAGACCCGAGCTCGGATTTTAGTGTGGTGGTGATGGTTAGAAAGCTCATGGTGAGTAGTAACCAACGAAGGTCCTAGAATTAGGATATGAGATAGTTAGGAAGAACATAAATTTGATGCCCCATCCCTAGAAAGGGTATTTAGAAGTTGGGTGTGTTACACATTACAACTCATGCACATCGGGTTTTATGCTCAAAATAAAAAATATTTCATATTTTCCATGCCAAGTCACGGGATCCATGATCCTTGGCCTTTTATATGCTGGAAACGCTCCGATTCGACCCTTCAATTCCCTTTGAAGGCTATAAATTGAGCCATATACAAGCCTTGAAAAGAAAAGAGAAAAGTTGAGAGAAAGTACACTCTGGAGAAATATTTTCCCCATGTTACATCCTTGATTCTGCATCCCTTAGTCCTTTAATTCTAAACTCTCCTTATGTTCAACCCCAAGCTCTCACTATCCTGTGAAGGAGGAACCCAATTACTCCTAGAATTTGTGAGCTTGCCTTGTGGAGGATTGAAGTGGTGAAAGCCCAGGTGGAGGGATTTATTTTCTCGATTTCGACAAGTTGTTGATTGATCCAGATGGATCTCGGTGGCCTCCCACCTATTCCAATTGGCTCATTTTGACAGTTTTCCAGTTTTGCAGTTTTTTCCTAGTTTTCGGGTCCCTAACTTCCAGGGCCATTTTGAGGTCCTAAACAATGTTTTTAGGGCTCGCCACAATCGAACTATAGACAAAGTTAGATTTTGAAGACAAAATGTGTAGTCCTCGAATAGACCTTTCTAATAGGCTATCGTGCGCCTAAAACGAAGGTCATATGCAAAATTTACGACCCCGGGAAGTTGATGTACTAGCTTACCCCAACGGGGCACACATGACTTTTGGTGCTCCATCTCCTAGGGTTAGGTTTTTGGATGTCTAGGGTTTTCACAATCCTGTTTAATGTAAAAAAGGCTTGGAGAGCCTCATTGTAACCATCTTCTTGCGAATGAGAGCAACCGTCACATCTCTTCTTGGAGATATGATGCCACCATTCTAGCAAGCTTGTTTCCACTGCGTTTTACAGTTTCAACACATTTTCTTATTGAATAGAAACCAATTTTACTGTATCTATGTTATTGTATCTCTGCTATTCTTGTGTCTATGTGTTAAGAATAATAATAATATGTATTTATTTTTGTTCTGCTCATAAAACATGGATCATTGATACAGAAGGTTGTTACCTATGTACTTCTGCTGATTATATTAATAGAAATACTCTTTTCTCGTCTAATTATATGTTGCAAAGGTTTATATTATTTTCCATGGGTAAATTTGCTATACATGTTGATGGATTATGCTAGTTTATATGTTGACATTTCATACATTTTCGATATGCCTATGTATCTTGGATGTTGAGGACAAGTTGTAGGTATCAAACATTGGATTGTGAGCTCAACAATAGTCTCCTACGAATGTCCGGAAGAGGTAGGCTTCTAGCCTTTCTTTTGTTGGCATTTCCATTTATCTAGCATATTTGAGATTTGAGTTGATTTCTTGGTGTCATTCTATCTATTGTGGTCCTACCCCAAACCATAGAGATTTATTCCTCGTAACACAATGCCAAATATTGTTTGTCTATTCAATGGACGAAGTGGTGAACCGTTCCATGTTCTCTTTATACAAATTGAGATGCCTTAAGGACATAAACCAAATATAATCAAAATAATGAACCAACTTCAAATACAATCATTTTAATTACAATATCTTTATAATCCCAATTAACAACATTGATATTAAACCTCCCTCCCTCTAATTAATTGGGCATTCCAATTCACCTTCACTCCTTAGAGTTTATGATAATGTATATAATTTCATTAATTAGGGTGCAATGTTTCCTAAAAATGGTTTGGCGTAATGGTCAGCTCGGTATGTGACATTAAAGTCAACATAATAATTATGAGTTTGGCGTAATGGTCAGCTCGGTATTATGTCAAATCATAATCTATTTAAAGGACATACACGCGTTAATTGCCTTTAGAGTTTGATCTGGACAAGTTCTATCATTAGTTTCTGAGGGTCGGTTTTCATTCATCGCTACCAGCAGTGCTAATATGTCGATGGAATGTGAGATTGAGAATGAATTCAGGAAGAGAAGGGTGTGCATCATAGGAGCAGGTATGAGTGGTCTCGTTGCAACCAAATATTTACTAAATCTGAATATGGATCCCATTGTATTTGAAGTTAAACAAGGAATTGGGGGAGTGTGGAGGGAAACATTTGGATCCACAAGGGTGCAGACTCCTCGCCCTGAATATGAATTCTCTGATTTTCCATGGCCAAACCATGTCACTACCCAACATCCCACTCACTCTGAGGTTATGGAATACTTCCAGAGCTATGCCATGCATTTTGGATTGCTTGATCACATTCACTTCAATTCCAAAGTGGTGGAGATTCGATATATTGGCCAAGAATATTGTGAAAGAAGTCTGGAACATGCTGGATTATGGAGTAAGAATGGAGGCCCATATGCAGACAGTGTAGTTTGGGACGTGGGTGTGCAGAAAAACAATGGAGAATCCATAGAGGTACGAAGAAAAAGAGTATAAATCAATAGGTTTGCTTCTGAATTTTCTTAAATGTCCCAGCATTATGCATATATTCTGGCATAAAGATCAGTTGTAATCAATGATGGCATATCCATGTAAACTCCACTCCCATAGGAAAGTGGTCTTGTTTTACATGGGCGGGAAAATAACTACTGTCAGGATTGGATAACTGACAGACACAAGATATCAGATATGCACTTATAGGAAAATTTTTATGGCAGGGGCAGTAAAATAGTCTCCTAAAATAGTACTTTCTCCCGGCCAATCAGAATAAAAATCCCTATGTGAACAAGGCAGCTGCATGACTAAACCTGAATTTACGGGGCTCCATGCTATATTCAGTACACCCCCATCGAGATTCAATAAATTATTACACCTACACAGGAACATACCAAGTCTTGATGAATTCCCTATCCTCAAAAAGTTTTTATTTTCCTGAATCCAGTAGAGTTTTATACTGACTGGTATTTGTTTGTGTTGGTTTATCATCTAGTGGCATCGTTTTGATTTCTTAGTCCTGTGCATTGGTAAATATGGGGATCTACCCAATATCCCGTCGTTTCCTCCAAGTAAAGGACCAGAAGTATTTCAAGGAAAAGTTTTACATACCATGAACTACTCAGTCTTGGATGAAAATAGTGCTTATGAGCTGATCAAAGGAAAGAGAGTTGTAGTTATTGGATCACAGAAATCAGCATTAGATTTTGCTGTGGAWTGTGCTGAGGCGAATCGAGGTATGTTATACATTACAGGTATTATAGAAGTTGTGTTTCCATTCCATCAATTCATTTTTTATCGGGCTATTAATGGGTTCTCTCTAATTCCTGGGAGGAGAAGATGGCCATCCTTGTACAGTGGTCTTCAGAAGAGCGCATTGGGCACTTATTTCTTACGAGATCTTCGGATTGCCCTTACAACTCTTTTATAATACACGTATTGCGCAGTTCTTACTAGAAAGGCCTGCTCAGGGTTTTCTGCACAGTGTACTATCGYGGCTATTTAGACCACTGGTATATTTTCCCCAATCTTATTGGATGA
Organism: Picea engelmannii; assembly: GCA_009831015.1. Classification (NCBI taxonomy): domain Eukaryota; kingdom Viridiplantae; phylum Streptophyta; class Pinopsida; order Pinales; family Pinaceae; genus Picea; species Picea engelmannii. Next base: position 324,987 of record ML785457.1, read on the forward strand.
CTCGGTTTTTAAGGCATGAATAAAATATCATGGATAGAATTTAGACTTGTTTGTAAAAAATGTTTACAACTTAACCCTAGACTTGGAGATCTAATTTTTAAGCACTGGTAATGTAGCTGAAGTTTTGTCATTGATGACAACATAAATCTGCCAAAGATATCTCAATATTGTGGAAGTATATAAAACAATGAAATTAAATATTCTACATAAACATAATTGAAATGGCTCTCTGTTATTTCAGTAGAGGTGGGGGTGGATGCATCCACTCTTCCAAGCCCATGTACCTGTGCTTTGATTATAGATGATGATGCATTATATGCATTGAATATGAACTTTAGTAGAAACCCATCTAAAGTATACAACTGAGGTTGAGAAGCCCCAAGGTGAAGCTGAGGGGTTAATCCATGGACTCTTCTGTGCTGGTGTAACAGTGCATTGAATCTGGACGATGCATTATGTTATGTCATGTGTTGAATATGAACAATAACGCACCATTTAAATTTGAGTTTCAGATACAACAAAAACCCATCTAAAATATACATGCGGTTGCTAGATGATGCAATGTGTATTGAATATGAACATGAACACAAACCATATAAATTTGGGTCTCATGTACGCTTGATGAGAGTCCCGTAAGTTTGGGTTTAATCCATGGATTTCCCTTCATTTGTGTAAGGATTCTGTTATTACCATTTATTTATTCGCGACAATTTCTCCCATATTGAACGGTAGAATGCTCCTCTCAGCACAATAATGTAAATGCATTCTTAGTATCGATGTTTATTACAACTTTTTCCTTTTTTAATGAAGAGATGGGCAATCTTCAAGTTCATGGAGCTTTACCTATGCTGGAAACTTCCCTTGCGAAAGTATGGTCTTGTTCCAGATCACAGCTTTGTTGAGGACTTATCTTCTTGCAACATTTCAATATATTCTGGTAATTTGTTTTCAAGAACAGAGGAAGGCTGCATACTTTTTCGAAAGTCTCCCAATTGGAGTTTCTCGAGTAAGGGGGTTGTACTAGATGATGGAACAGAGGTGGAAACTGATCTTGTGGTATTTGCTACCGGTTATGATGCTGAAAAGAAACTCAAGACCCTACTTCCAGGACCTTTTGCAGATATTCTCGAGAAGTCAGCTGGTGTAGTTCCTTTATATAGGTCTGGTTACTTCTACCTTTTGTTCTCTTCTCTGTATTTTCCTTATGATAATTCAATTGGGGAAGAAATTGCATAACAAATCATAAGCCTAAAGAAGAAGTTCAGGTCAACCTCAAAACCTAAATCACTTTTCGTCTGCTGAGAATGAACAAACAGGGGGCTCATCCATCCACACATTCCTCATATGGCAATTCTTGGCTATTCTGAAAGCTTCTCAAATGTGTATTCTTCTGAAATGCGTTCTCGATGGCTGTCCCATTTTCTCTCTGGCAAATTTGTCCTTCCGAGTATGATGGAAATGGAGGCAGATATAGACAACCACTACAAGCATTGGAAGAGAACTACACCCTTCTATTGGAAATCCTGCCATGCGGCTTTTCATATATGGGACAATGACAATCTTTGCAGGGACATGGGATGGAATCCAATGCGAAAGAAGAATTGGTTTTGGGAGATCTTTTCTCCGTACAGTAATCTTGACTATCGAGAGATGTAGATCATATTGGACAGTGCTCAACGAACTAATAAGGCTATAAGTTCGCTCAAATTGCTACTGCTTCTCCACTCTCAATAAACTCTCGGTATTTGATTGTTGATTTAATATTGAAATCCTTGTGAAACATATAACGAGGAAGAACTTTCTAATACACTTTCTGTAATAAAGCGATATCCAATTCAATTGACCAGTAGTTTTTACCATTGTTTTTCATATTTTTATATTACTTTTGCTCAAATTCATTCAGAAATGGTTTGAATTGTATATTTTAGTTGGAAAATCTACACAATTGGTATGCTTTAGGTTGAATCCATTTATATATTCAAAAATAAATTTTAAACAATAAAAAACTGTTATTTCACCAACAATTATATTGCCAAATTCCAATGTTGATATGCTTTAGGTTGAATCCATTTATATATTCAAAAATAAATTTTAAACAATAAAAAACTGTTATTTCACCAACAATTATATTACCAAATTCCAATGTTGTAGTGTATTCTATTAACAAATGTGATTTCTTCCATTAACATATCTTGCCCAGTTAAAATAACCAAAAACGTTGTTTCAATGCCATAAGGCATGGTTCTCTTAACGCATCAAAGAAGTTGCTTCCTTCTTTATCAATGTTAGTGGGTCAAGCTCCGGTTAAAAAAATGTTTCCAAAAATTAATAGAAAAAGGTAATTTCTTTGTCAATTATAGATCATTCCATGCACTAAACAACATACGGTACTTTTTCATCTGCTTCAAGCTGTTGAATGCTTTATGCAAAAGCTTTGAGGGATGAATAAACTAAAAATTACAGCATTCGTTCCTTAATCTAGTGCAGGAACAAAGTGGCATTTTTAGGTCGCTGAATTTTACATAACCTTCATGTGGAATAGTTTGGTTCTCCACCATAATTTCTGATGTAATTCATTAAGTTTGAGTGTGACCCAAATCATTAACCTTCGAATAGAATTGGTTGGTTTTCTATTGGTTCTCTAGTATAACTTTTTATGTGAATCAATAAGTTTGAGGGTCATACAATCAGTTTCAGTTCATTAAATTGTTTCTGCTCATCTTCCACTAACATGTTTGGATATTGTTGCATAAAAATAGAGATCTTCCACTAACATGTTTATATGTTGTTGCATAAAAATAGAGGCATAGCGAAATTTTAGTAATGGATTTCAAATGGTCTTGAATTCAGTAACTATGGTTATTGAGGATTGTAAGATACCTTATTAGTCCCTGGAGATCTCTCCAGAGACTATAGCTTTAGCTTTCTGTCACGTAGACGGCCTCATATTAACCACTTCAAATTTGCAAAGATAACCAAAGTTCTTTATAATTTCCTTTTAATGCTATTTAATTTTAAAAGTATATTTATTTTCTTATTTATTAAATTCTAATAACATAATTTATGATTGATTGATGTCACTATATTTCCCTTGTGTGTTCGATTTGTTTTTCTAAATTGTCAGAATTAAGAATTGAATTAAAAAAAAAACAATTTTTTGAGTTGTTAGGGAATAGGCTCTCACAATGTTGATCCAGTCAAGGTTCAGCTGCATACTGCAACAATGCTCTAACAATGGTCTATTTGAGACTCAATGCAGTCGAGGCAAGGGTGGGTGTGTCATGCGAACTTGCTTGAGTTTCTACCATGCTCAACCAACAATGTCGATCTGTCTCAAACACCATGCTCCAAACGATACTGGTCTTTTCCTTCATGCCTACTTCACAAAAGAAAAATTGAAAAACCTACCTACTTCACAAAAGAAAAATTGAAAAACCTAGAATGTTAACGAAGATTCCAGGTTAGAAGAGAGAAATTATATCATTCAATGCTATAAGGTAATTCCCTTGCGCGGCGAGAAGAAAAAAACCAACATAAATGAACTCATTTGAATCCAACCTAGGACCTTCAGCAGGGAAGAGAAACAATTGATGTGTATTCTATTAATATGAACATGTATAGTTACACAATATGGTTACAAGACTTTAAAGAGTTACCAACTCCAGTAATGGTACACTAACTAACTAACTAGTTAAGGATGTAATTAGGTGTTTTCCTTAACATTCCCCCTTAATTATATCAGGGAAAAACTATCACTATCACCAATGCAATTTTTCCTATCACCAGTATCCAATGCAAAAATGCAATAGACTTCACACTCCCCCTTAACAAAACTTGGTCCTGACTCTGAGATTAATATCTCACATTTCTCCTGTTAATAGAAGATTCAAATTATTTGATACAATCATCAAGTTAGCATACGAGTAGTAGACACCCTTGTATCTACCAAAGTGGACTTCATACCACATTCCTTTACCAAAGTGGACTTTATACCACATTCATTTTGGCCAGCGCCTCAAACTGCTCGAAACCAGAGATAATTGTGATGTATCATGGCTCGAAACCAATATTGAGTTAGCTAGACTCAATTAAGATTCAATACATTCTTCCAAGACATAAATATTTTCTATTTTCATCCTTTAACAAACTACACAATCAATAATAACTCAACACACTAAGCATGCTTTCAACAAACAAACTATTCCCAATCATTTTAAGAATTTCATCCAAATCCACTTCAACCAAAACATTTACATGTGGCACTCCTACTCGTCAACTTTATGGCTCACACATTTTTCTTATAATAGATTGTGGATCTTATAGCAAATTGTGAATCCCTTATATATCCACACCAAGAGCAACCCAAAAACTTCTCATGACTTCTTTTGAAATAATAAAGAGTCTTTAAATAAGAAAGACTTTTTGTTAAATAATGGATAGCACCTTTTTTTTTATACATCTTATAAAATTTAAAATAAAAAACTTTTTGTTTGACTTCCTCACCGATTGTGCCCATCTTTTAAAAATCACATGGCTGCTCTTCTCAAATAAATTTCTGGTGGCTTCTCTGGGTTTCTCACGTGCCTGGTAAACCTTATCAACTTCTCTAAATGGCCATGAAAACTGTCACGCGAATCAGATGTTTGTTTGGGCATTCCAAATAAAAGAGCAGTGGCTCTTCTCTAACTGACGGCCCTCTTCCAAACGGGCGACTCTTTTCTATGTGAGAGCGTAGAGACAAAAAAAATACCTTCACGTCATACCAACGACAAACAACTTCTCTGGGCGGCTTTCCAAATGGCCCTTTGCTCCTTTCTTCCGTACGCTCGATCAATTGCTCCCACTCATCTCTATTGATCTGTAACCTTCTGAGTCCTTCTCTGCGCATTTTCCTCAGCGCCTAGATGGCATACCTCGCTTGCACAAAATTCTAACAAAAACTTTTCAACTCGGCAATTCACCGGTTTCGCTGTGACTGTTTTTCATCACTGGCTTTCCTTTTTCTGCTATATAGCAGTAGCAATAGATCGAATCCTCTTCTCTCAAATGGAAAGATTTTCATAACCCTGGGTTTATGGGCCCTCCAGTGATGGAGTGAGGCCTAGATCCGCTTTGATACCATGAAAAGATTAAGTATTGACAGATTTAATGCAACACAGTACATTATTAATGTGTATTTTATTAATATGAATATGTATAGTTACACAATATGGTTATAAGACGTTAAAGAATTACTAATCCTATAACAGTACACTAACTAACTAGTTAAGGATGTAATAAGTGTTTTCTTTGACAAAAACAACTAACATATGTAGGATGGAGGGTACCAACTGAGCTTTCCTTCCATTAAGCCAGTAGGGATACACTAGAGTGACTCTGGGGCTCAATCCGTGTGTACAACAATAGGTCACCTGAAGAATCAACATATGTCGTATGTGCACCTCCATGTTTGAGGAAAGTCGCTCGCTATGCTCAGGCATGATCAAGACTCAAACTCTATGAGAAATTTTCTTCTGGTAAGTAGTGCCTGTAATTACGTTAAGACTCACAACAAACATTTAGATCAAAAACTGTGCATGCTTTCAGTAAAAATTGAATTATACATGACAAAATTTTCACGACTGTATTGTTCAGAACCACATTGCTCCATTCTTTTGAATTTACTCCTTTAGGGAATACTCCACAACATAAATATATTAATAAAACCAAAGGGATAGATTATGGATACTATGGCCTACCTACCTTCCCTGAGAGGAGAGCTAATATATTGGCTTGCCTACCTTCACTGGAGCTACGCAAAGTGTTGCCTCTGCAAAGTCAATGCCAATTCCAGAAAGATCTAATTTCATTTTGAGAGCCATCATGCCAATCGGCCCTTATTTTTAAACAACTCCAAAAGAGTGGGAATTATTGTACTTACCTGTCTCAACGTATTTACTAGCAACTAGAGGAGACCCACAGGCTTTGACTGACTATATTTTTGCAAATATTTACTCTCATTAGTCTTTGAAGTCGAGTAGTTGTTGTACTTGCTTCTGGCTCGTGCTGGACAACAATCACACAAGAAGCAATCAAAATGTTGATTTCTAACAATAATCAGAGCTCCGGGCCTTCCAATTTCCAATTGTGGGCTATGTCCATGGCTAACAAACCAAAAGCCAACTCCCAGTTTGTTTCGTTCAAATATGTCCATCCAAATATCATTTTAATTACAATTCTTGAATTAATCATCACGTTCTTCATGCAGGTGACTAACATTGTTATAGATATCATTATAGTTTGGATTTCCCATATCAGAGTTGGAGGATATCCTTTAATCTAGACATTATTGAAATTGAGAAGATCATTTTCTATTGAACAAGTCTCTTCCAAGCATTGGATCTTGACATAAGCTGACACAAATCATCATCTACAATAATTCAACTAATACATTAGTACCTAAATGCTATAGTAACCATTGGGGAGATGCAACTGAAATAAAGAAGACGCTTACTTATGTAAATAATGATTATCATCACCATATATGCATGTGCAGAGGATTGGTCAAAGAAGCAGATTCTGCTAGGTGGTAGACTGCTTAAACTGGTGCTACCTTATATGTGGCCTCTCCTGCAATTGAAATTGAATCTTCAATGAGAGATTTGCAAATGAGACAATTCCTCCAAAGCACATAAATGTCCATTGCATTGCACCATGAATCCAAGTTGAATGAGCTATTCCAGAGAAATTCAGACGTACAAAAGTAAACAACTCTTAATTTGATTCTGGAAACAAGATCTCCAAGTTTTTTCTGTTAGCTTTGCGGATCCATCTAATTCTGGAAATGAGATCTCCAAGTTTCCTTTGTTAGCTTTGCGGATCCATCCACGACCTTTGTTAGATCCTAGAATTGCACCTCTCCCTTCTACTCATGAAACTAACCTATTCATCTATCAACCTAGTTCTTAGTTGTTAAATTTGGAAACATCAACAGTCATTATCCATTGAGAGGGCATGTGGGCCATCGAGACTAGCCATGGAGATTTGGAGAATCAACTAGTCTGATGAGGTATTGAAAAAAGATAGAAAAAACGTATAACCTTTGTGAGTCAAACCAAAAGTTAAGACGAACAAAATGCTACATGATCTTATGAGTCTAGCCAAGGAAAAGGAAGAAGCATTGTAATTCTAAGAAAAAAGTCAAGATGTGAATCTAAGTGAAAAAGTCAGAGGGAAGTACACTCTAATAATCAGATGATCACATGGAATGGAAAATAATTTTCTTTATTATTGTAAATAACGCTATGTATGCAGGATAGGACCATGTGTAAAGAGAGAGAAATGATGTATAATTTGTTTTCTTAAAGATGTAATTAGTATAAATGACTAAATTTGTAATTCAAATAATCTAAAAGATTAAAGTCAATGTAATATTAAATTAATAGGCTAAAATCGTAAGTTGTAAACTTATGAATATAAAAAGTGGTTAAGTTGTCAACTTAACTCAAGAAGAAAATAAGAATCCCTAGTGCTTCTAGAGAGTGGTTATGACCCAACATCAAATTATATCTAACGAGGAAGGAAAAGCATAAAAGATCATCAAAAGAATTCGCTCCACACACGTGTTTTACTTCAGCAAACCCTAGCCGCCACCTTTCAAGTTTTCAGGTCTCCATCTTTGCAAGGCTCGATCTATCTCTACAGGTGTACGTTGGGGCTAATTCTTGGTTCGTTCGAAAGCCCTTGATCTCCTCTTCCTAGCCACAGTGAGCGCTTGAGAAGGAAAAATATGAATTTTAGTAGATCTAGGAAAGAAGTCAATGAACCAGTTTTCCAACAAGGGTTTTCATAACTTCAAATTTGAAGGGTTCGATTTGCACATTGAAGAAAGATATTAAAAGGTGTTTAATGCCGGGTTGTAGTCTTCCATCTTGAGAGTTGAATGCCAAAGGAACGACTCAGTTTGAACCAGCCAACAAGGAGATCGATCAAATTGAAGACATGACTGCAGAATTGTGTGTGGACTGCAGAAAAGTTTCGGCCTCTTCAGATCTAACGAATTACAGCCAAGTGTTGGGTTTCATAAGCAAGGATAAGTTTTTGCAAGTTCAGATCTATAGGTACCTTGATCAGATCTAATAGCAAGCACATTTGTAAGGTCTCTAGCGTCCTCTCTCTTGATGTACTATATACTATAGAGCCCCTTGAGGGTTTGTATTTCCTGCAAGCTTATTACATAATAAAAGAAGATTATTTTGGTGGGGTTTTTCTCCCTGTATAGGGTTTTCTTATGGTATATGCATTGTTGATATGTATGTTTATGGATATACATGGTTATTGATATTCAATTGTGATTCTTTATTGTTGAAATATATTAAGTTGGAATCAAAGTGTTGAAGAAATTGACGAAATAATCCGCATATTAAATCAAGCTCAATAATTTAACATGGTATCAGAGCTAAGGGTGTGAAAGAGCTTGTTGAAGTGCAACAACAAGGTACACACAGATCCAAGAGAGCTTGATTAGTTTCCAGCGTGAGTTTGATGGCATCCTCCATTTCTGTCAGTGCCGAGGATAGGCTTGAAGGAGCTTCCAACTTCAATGTGTGGAAGCTCAGTGTAATGAATATCTTGCAGGAGCATGATCTTGAGTAGTATGTGACTTCAGTGATGGAGGAACCCACCTCTAATGCAGGAAGAAAAACCTTTAGGAATAATCAAGCAAAGGCCAATCGAATAATCTTTGATTCAGTCAAAGACAATATAATGCCAACAATGACTGCCAATGAATGTATGGATACCTTGGTAAATCTGTATGAGAAAAATGAACCAAGTCATAAGAGGACACTTAATCACAAGATTAAGTATTTGAAGATGGATAAAGGTGAATCAATTGCATATTTCTGTTGCAGGATAGCTCAGATCAGAGATCAACTCTTGGTCACATGTGTCACAGTGGATGATAATGACTTAGTGCAAACCATATTTGATGGTCTACTTCTTCATGGGAGACTTTCTTATCCAACGTGAGTGGGAGAGAGATTCAACCCACGTTTGAGAGGTTATGGCATGATTTTTTCCAATAGGAGATTCACATTGCTACCAAGAGCGAACCATCCAAATAAGAGCATTCAACATTAGCATCAAGATTCAAGGGAAAGAAGAAGGTCACTTTCCAAAAAGGCTTTCAAAAGAATATAAATACTAAAGGTACGTTCAAAGGCAAGAATATTGATACATCTAAGAATAAATGTTTTAATTGCAATAAGTTGGGTCACTTTGCTAGAGACTGTTGGTCTAAGAAGAAAAGTCCAAGGAAAGGGAAACATCATGCCTCAATTGTTGAGGATGATGAATCCAAAAGAAACAAAAAAGTCCTTCTAATAAAAGACAAAATAGAAAAAAATATTCCTTGGTTGCTGCTTTATCCAGTACAATTATCACATGGTCGAGAACTTGGTTAGTAGACAGTGGTGCATCAAAGAACATGACAAGATACAAAAAGATCCTTTCAGATTTCAAGAAGAAATATTTTGTAGAGCAAGTTGATCTTGGGGATGACAAATGTTACACAATAGAGGGAGTAGGCTCTATCTCCTTCAGATTCGAATATGGGGCAATGCTTCATGTTGATGTAGTATTATATGTGTCAGGGCTCATGAATAATATATTATTAGTTGTAACCCTTGAGGACAAGGGATATTGGGTGATCTTCAAGGACAAGAAGGCATTTCTGTGGGCTAAAGGTAGCCACCTGAGTACAACAAAGCCTATTGGGACTCACAAAGCAGGATTGTATGTTGTGACATGACAGTTAGTTCAGGAATTAACTCATGATGCAACTAGCTCCAACGAGTTGTGGCATAGAATGCTTGGTCATCTTCATTACAAATCACTTCCAGAGCTATAGAATATGGTATGTGGCATGTTCTCTATTTCTTTTAGTAAAAATGAAATTTGTAAAGGATGCGTGCTTGGTAAAAATATAAGGAAAGCATTTCCTAGCAGTGATAGTAGAGCTCAGGACATTTTAGATCTAGTTCATTCTGATGTGTGTTGTCCCATGTCATCTCCCACTCTTAGTGGCTTCTTGTATTATGCCATTTTTATTGATGATTTATGTAGAAAATGTTGGATCTATTTCCTTAAAGAGAAAAATGACACATTTGATAAGTTTAAAGAATATAAAGCCTTTATTGAAAAGTAGACATGGAAACACATAAGAACTCTTAGAACAGACAATGGAGGAGAGTTTGAATCTCTCCATTTTGAGAATTTCTGCAAGGAAGAAGGAATAAAGAGACAATTGATTGTGCCATATGACCCTCAACAAAATGGTGTTGCTAAGAGGAAAAATATAACAATATGTGAGGCAACGAAAGCTAGGATATTTGACTAGGATCTCTCAATTTCCTCATGGGAAAAAACCACCTCCACTACCATGTATATTTAGAACATGTGTCCGAATGCTATATTGAAGGACAAGACTATTGAAGAGGTCTTATCAGAGACCAAATATCAAGTAGGGCGTCTAAGGATATTTGGGTGTCCAATATATATTCACGTCCCTAAGGAAAATAGGACAAAGATGGAACCCTCAAGAAAGAAATGGTTTTTATGGGGTACAAAGATAAATCCAAGGCTTACATGATATATGTACAAGGTCAGAGGGAGATAGAGGTAGGCATCGATGTAACTTTCCATGAGGAAGCCGCATTCAAGAAATCTATAGAGATACAACAAGAATCAGAAGCAGTTCAACGAGCTTCACCCTCTTCTGAAAATGTAGAGTCATATGATTAGAGGGAGGAACTTCATGAAGGTCCAAGTGATAAGCCCCTAGAACTTGCTGAAGATTTGGAAAGAACTATTGAAGAACCTCCAACCAAAAGGAAACCAACATGGCTTACATAAATAATGGAGGAAGCAGAAAAGATAATTGCTCCCAAACAAACTTTTAGGGAAAGTAAGAGGCCTCATAGGTATGGAGGCTATGTTTCAATGATGAGCAACATTTGTGATGTTGAGCCTTCTTAATTTGAAGAAGAAGATAGATTACAAGTGTAGAAGGATTCCATGCTTGAGGAATATAGGTCTATTCTAAAGAACAATGTCTGGGACATTGTGTCGAGGCGAAAGGACAAATCAATGGTATATTCCAAATGGGTCTATAAGATGAAACACGTAGCCGATGGGAGTGTGAAAATTTTCAAAGCAACATTTGTAGCTAGAAGCTTCTCTCAGAAAGAAGAAATTTACTACGACGAGAATTTTTCCCCTGTAGCTAGGTATACCTCCATTCGAGTTATTATTGCATTAACTTCAGTTCTTGGTTGGAAATTACATTAGATGGATGTGAAAACATTATTCTTGAATGGAAAGGTTGAAAAAGAGGTCTTTGTGGAACAACCAGATGGTTTTGTACTGCATAAAAAAGACACTCATGTATGCAATCTAAGGAAGGCCTTGTATGGTGTTAAGTAGGCTCCTAGAGTTTGGTATGATAGGATTAATGGCTTTCTTAAAAGCCTGGGATTTCATAAAAGTGATGTTGATGCGAATCTGTACTTCAAGGTGATAGGGAACCAACTTGTTGTATTAATCATGTATGTTGATGATCTCTTTCTGATAGGATATGAAGGGATAATATCTTGGTGTAAGAGGGAGCTAATCTCATAATTTGAGATGAAAGACTTAGGCTTGATGCATTACTTCCTAGGATTGGAAGTGTAGCAAAGACATTGCGAGATATTTCTGGCACATGGTAAATACAAAATGGATGTTTTAAAGAGGTTTGGTATGATGGATTGTAAATCCATCTCTACTCCGATGATTACCAACCTGAGGAAGCTGCATGATTATGATAGAGGTTCAGATTTGGTGGATCCCACCATGTATAGGAAGACGATTGGATGATTGATGTATATCATCCATACCAGGCCAGATATATGCTATGTAGTGATTGCATTGAGTCGGTTCATGGATGAATTGAGATAGAGACACTAGGTGGCAACAATTCACATCTTGAGATATCTCAGAGAGACCATTAACTATGGTCTAAGATATACATCCAGTGGTTGTTTGTTTTTTCATGGGTATGCAGATGTTGACTGGGAAAGAAGCCCAGTGGATCAGAGGAGTACTTCTGGATACTGCTTCACTTTAGGATCCACTATGATCTCATGGTCAAGCAGGAAACAAATATCCATTCCACATAGTACAGTAGAGGTTGAGTACATTACAACAAGTGATTCTAGCTGGGAAGCAATATGGCTCAAAAAAATGGTTTTTGGGTTGTTTGGTGATAAGCTTGAGACGACGATGGCTTACTGTGATAATCAAAGTTGCATAAAGCTAACAGAGAACCCGATATTTCACGGTAGGTCAAAGCATATTGACATGAAATACCATTACATCAGAGACATGGTCCAAATAAAAAATGTAAAGCTACAGTACATACCCACGAGCGAGCATGTAGCTGATATCCTGACCAAGCAATTATCGTTGAGACAATTTGTGCATCTGAGAGGAAAGATTGGTGTGGTTGAGAATGACTCCCTTGCTAAGAGGGAGTGTTATATTTGGCAACATCTACAATCATTATCCAATGAGAGGCCATGTGGGCCACCCTGAGGCTAGCCAGGCAGATTTGGAGAATCAACCAGTCTCGTGAGGTATTGACAAAATCCAGGGGGAATGTACAACCTTTGTGAGTCAAACCAAAAGTCAGGATGAACGAGATGCTATATTATCTTGTGATTTTATCCAAGGAAAAGGAGGAAGCCTTGTAAGTCTAAGATAAAATTCAAGTTGTGAGTTTAAGTGCAAAATCCAGGGGGAACGTCAGGGAGAACGCACAACCCTTGCAAGTCAAACCAAAAGTCAAGGTAGAGTCAATGAAAAATTCAAAGGGAACGTACAACCTTTTTGATCTTGATTGATGTGAGATGATCCTTGATGGTACTTGTTGTGAGCCTATTAGAGCTGGAAATTCTAATAAGTCACTTTAGCATTGGACCTTATGATCAGATGATCACATGGTATGAAAATAATCTTCTTTATTATTGTAAATAATGCTATGTATGCAGGATGGGACCATGTGTAAAAAGAGAGAGAGAAATGATGTATACATGATGTATAATGTTCTTGCTTAAAGATGTAATTAGTCTAAATGACTAAATTTGTAATTCAAATAGTCTAAAAGACTAAAGTCAATGTAATATTGAATTAATAGGCTAAAATCCTAAGTTGTAAACTTATGAATATGAAAAGTGGTTAAATTGTCAACTTAACTCAAGAAGAAAATAAGAATCCCCAACACTTCTAGAGAGTGGTTATGACCCAACATCAAATTATATCTAACGAGGAAGGAAAAACATAAAAGATCATCAAAGGCATTCGCTCCACACACATGAATTTTACTTCAACAAATCCTAGCCGCCACCTTTCAAATTTCCAGGTCTCCATCTTTGCAGGGCTTGAAATATCTATATAGGTGGACATTGGGGATAATTCTTGGTTCATTGGAAATCCCTTGATCTCCTATTCCTAGCCACAGTGAGTGCTTGAGGAGGGAAAATCTGACTCTCAGTAGATCTAAGAAATAAGTCAATGAACCAGTTTTCCAACAAGGGTTTTCAAAATTTCAAATTTGAAGGGTTCGATCTGCACATTGAAGAAATATATTGAAGGGTGTTTAATGCAAGGTTGTAGTCTTGCATCTTGAGAGTTTAATGCAAAAGGAACGACTCATTTTGGACCAACCGATAAGGAGATCGATCCAATTGAATACATGACTGTAGAATTGTGTGTGGATTGCAAAAAAGTTTCAACCTCTTCAGATCTAGTGAATTAGAGCCAAATGTTGTGTCTCAAAAGAAAGGATAAGTCTTTTCAAGTTCAGATCTATAGGTATCTTGATAATATCTAATAGAAAACACATTTGTAAGGTCTCTAGCGTCCTCTCTCTTGATGTACTGTAGATCCCCTTGAGGGTTTGTATTTCTTGCAAGATTATTACATACTAAAAGAGGATTCTTTTGTTGGGTTTTTTCTCCCTATATAGGGTTTCCCCAGGGTATATATGTTGTTGATGTGTATGGTTGTGGATCTACATGGTTATTTCTATTCAATTATGATTCTATATTATTGAAATATATTGATCTAGAATAAAAGTGTTGAAGAAATTAAATAAATAATCCGCATATTAAATCAAGCTCAATAATTTAACATGGTATCAGAGCTAAGGGTGTGAAAGAGATTTTTGAAGTGCAACAACAAGGTATACACAGATCCAAGAGAGCTTGAGCCATTTCCAGTGTGAGTTCCATGGCATCCTCCATTTCTGTCAGGGCCAAGGATAGGTTTGAAGGAGCTTCCAACTTGAATGTGTGGAAGCTCAGGGTAATGAATATCTTACATGAGCATGATATTGAGAACTATGTGAACTCAGTGATGGAGGAACCCACCTCTAATTCCTTAAGAGAGGCCTTCAGGAAGAATCAAGCAAATACCAAGTGAATAATCTTTGACTCAGTCAAAGACATTATAATTCCAACAATGAATTCAATAATGACTGCCAAGGAAGGTATGGATACCTTGGTAAATCTGTATGAGAAAAAGGCACCAAGTCAGAAGAGGTCACTTAAGAACAAAATTAAGTATTTGTAGATGGAGAAAGGTGAATTAGTTGCATATTTATGTTCCAAGATAATTCATATCAGAGATCAAATCTTGGTCACAGGTGTCACAGTGGATGATGATGACTTAGTGCAGACCATATTTGGCGGTTTTCCTTCTTCATAGGAGAATTTTTTATCCAACGTGAGTGGAAGATAGATTCAGCCCACGTTTGAGAGGTTATCGCATGATTGTCTCCAAGAGGAGAGTCACACTGTCACTGGGAGCGGGCCATCCAAAGAAGAGCATTCAACATTAGCATCAAGATTCAAGGGAAAGAAGAAGGTCATTTTCTAGAAAGGCTTTCAGAAGAAGATAAATACTAAAGGTATGTTCAAAGGAAAGAATCTTGATACATCTAAGATTAAATGTTTTAATTGCAATAAGTTGGGTCACTTTGCTAGAGACTATTGGTCTAAGAAGAAAAGTACAAGGAAAGGGAAACATCATGCCTCAATTGCTGAGTATGATGAATCCAAAAGAAATTGGAAAAGTCCTTCTAATGAAAGACAAAATAGAAAATAATATTACTTGGTTTCTGCTTTATCCAGTACAATTATCACACGATCGAGAACTTGGTTGGTGCATCAAAGAACATGACATGATACAAGCATATCCTTTCATATTTCAAGAGGAAATATTTTGTAGAGCAAGTTGAGCCTGGGGGTGGAAAATGTTACAAGATAGGGGGAGTAGGCTCTATCTCCTTCAGATTCCAATATCGGGCAATGCTTCATGTTGATGGAGTATTATATGTGCCAGGGCTCAGGAACAATATATTATCAGTTGTAACCCTTGAGTAAAAGGGATATTGGGTGATACAAAAAGGCACTTATGTGGGCTAAAGCTATCCACCTTAGTACAACATAACCTATTGGGACTCACAGAGGAGGATTGTATGTTGTGACAGGACAATCAGTTCAAGAATTAGCTCATGATGAGACTAGATCCAATGAGTTGTGGCACAAAAGGCTTGGTCATCTTTATTACAAATCACTTCTAGACCTATAGAATATGGAATGTGGCATGCCCTCTATTTATTTTAGTAAAAATGAAATTTGTAAAGGATGCATGCTTGGTAAAATTATAAAGAAATCATTTCCTAGCAGTGATAGTAGAGCTCAGGGCATTTTATATTTGGTTCATTCTCATGTGTGTGGTACCATGCCATCCCCCTCTCTCAGTGGATACTTGTATTATGTCATTTTTATTGATGATTTCTCTAGAAAAATGTTGGATCTATTTCCTTAAAGCGAAAAATGACACATTTGATAAGTTTAAAGAATATAAATCCTTTATTGAAAAATACACATGGAAACACATCATAACTCTTAGAACATACAATGGAGGAGAGTTTGAATCTCTCTAGTTTGGGGATTTCTGCAAGGAAGCAGGAATCAAGAGACAGTTTCCCGTGCCATATAACCCTCAACAAAATGGTGTTGCTGAGAAGGAAAATAGAACAATAGGTGAGGAAGTGAAAGCCATGATGTTTGACCAGGATATGCTAAATTCCTTATGGTAAAAAGCTACCTCCACTACCGTTTATATTCAGAACAGGTGTCCTCATGCTATCTTGAAGGACAAGACTATTGAAGAGGTCTTCTCAGGGACCAACTATGAAGTAGGGAATCTAAGGATATTTGGGTTTCCAGTATATATTTGTGTCCCTAAGGAAAATAGGACAAATATGGAACCCTCAAGAAAGAAAGGGATTTTTGTGGGGTACAATGAGAACTCCAGGGATTACAAGATATATGTACCAGGTCAAAGGCAGATAGAGGTAAGCATGGATTCGACTTTCCATGCGGAAGTTGTTAGCGCCGTCATTTTGTTTTCTTCAGTTAGAGTAATTCCTAGATGAGTCATGGTCAGTGTGTCAAAGCATGTGAGGTCAAGTACTGAACAATGAATGGGTCAAAGTTAGCAAGTGGTTGTTCTGGCCCTTGGAGTCGGGAAAGGGTGTCAGAATCAAACATGTGTAAATTGTAAAGGTATTTTCCCAAAAGGTTGGGTCCTGTCAGAAAGGGGTATTTTACATGCCAAAGGTCAAGGCAAGTTGTTAGAATAAGGGTCACGTCGATAGATATAATGACCATCATCACCTCATTATGAAGTCATAAAGGATAAGAAATCACGATGCTCATATCACGTATACTCTGCAACTCTTATCGTCTGTACTTTACACACTCTAAAGTGTACCCATCGTGCGAGTGTGCTGCGTAAATATTCAACCTGCTTCAAAACTTCTTGTCACCATGGATTCGGTGTCCTCTATCATGATTCCATCCATCACCCGTTCAGTTATAAATTCCAGTCATCCTACATGTATTTCATTTACCATCCAATTTTATGCGTTGTCTGTAATTTTTTTAGGGTCCTAACCCGCACATAGGTAGAACAATATATTCGGATGTAATAAAGGTCAATATTAATAAGACCTTGCAATAAAAGAGAATAAATTGAATGTAAGAAGACCTAATAGAAGCTTTCGCTTCTAGAAGGATCTTCCTCTAGATGCTTCTTTTGATAGACATATTTAGTATAAATAGAAGTTGAGGGTATGAGAACCCTAGCTTGGATATTATTGTAATAGAGCTCTGCTCAACTGGAGGTTTCCCCCTCGAAGAGGCCCGTGAATGTTGCTTTCAGAATCAAAGTTCTATTTTTGTTGTTATTCTTATATCATTTCAGTGCTATTGTTGTGATTGTTTTGGTTATATTGTTGTTATTCTGCCATTTCTAGCATTTTAACTCTGTTTTGCATACTTTTTATATCTGGTATATTACAAGTGGTATCAGATTACTTTCCATGGCAGAAATTGTGGGTAATTTTTTTTTCAGGATAAAGATGTATTCCGACGTATTTAAGCTACGGCGATATGTCGTTACGCGCATAAACCCGCGGTTGAGAGATTCATACAAGCAAGAAATACAAGTGGTTCTTAAGCGCACATTTGTTGGCCACCCTTGTAACCCCTGTTGGTACCCCTTCGAGTGGTAGCGCATCAGAAAACACTTGTGTATGGATCGACCTAGATTTCCTGAAGCCCTCTTTAGATAAACCGAACGGCCACCTGACTTCTATAGTGCCATCGAGAACAACACTCGGGAATATACTCTCTAGTACCTGAGTAGTCGGGTAGTACGACTAAGGGTATGGTCTATCCTCCTTAGTTAGTGCCCTGATATATTGGTCCGAGTACTACTGTTGGACCCCGCACGTATATCAGAGAGCTATAGCACATGGCAAACCCTTGTCTGTAGAACCCTTGAATACCTAACCCTTGGGGACAAAAACATAAACAAATTAAAACAAACAAGATCTATTGTCATGCAACTGTGTTTGGGTTGCCAATTAAATACACATTTCTTCTTGGTTAAGAATTTGGGCATTTCATCACTGCAGTATTCTCCAGACCGGAGTATAACTCCGCAGGTGTAAAATAAATAAATAAATAAGTCTAAAATTGTTTTCACCATTATTTGAGACCTATTCCATTGGATTCATCTCTTCTCCCTTATCACATTCATACATATCATTTTTTGGAAAAAAAAATTGACCCCACCCACCCCTTTTCAGTTCCTTCGTCCTCATGGCCCATACCCGTAGCCAAGACTTGGAAGCTCGCTTCAATACCTTGCAATCTAGTCTCACCGATACCCAACAAGAAGTGAAACAAATTAGTGTCAATGTTGTCGCCATCAATACAACCATGCAGTCCTCAATGGAGGAAATCAAACAAGCCCTGACCACCTAGCTTGAATCTGTCTTTTCGACACTCTTCACCAAGATGCATATCCCTACAGATAACCCTTCCTTTGACTCACCTCCACATACTGAAGGTGAACATTCCTCTCATTCCCATAACTTTCAGCACCATCACTTTCAACGTGACCTACGCCTTCCATGGGTGGGATGTGACCAAATTTGATGGCTCGGACCCCACTGGTTGGGTAACCCAAATGGAACATTATTTCTCTTTATACAGAATTATAGATGACTTGGAAAAACTTCGGTATGGTGTTCTCCATCTAGATCAAGAACTTTGGCAATGGTGGCAATGGAGAAAAACTTCTTGTCAAGGGTATATTTCTTGGACACACTTTGTGGCATAACTTTATGAACGCTTTGACATTGACACCAACCATTTGGGTCGTTTGAAAAAGTTGAAACAATCAGACACAGTGGAAGACTTTATAGCTGCCTTTTAGCGCCTGACTTTTCAGACAGAGGGCATGTCTGATTCCTTTTCCCGAGAGTGTTTTATTAGTGACATCAGGGATGAGATTCGGGCCCATGTCCTCATGGCTCGGCCTCAGAGTTGGGTGGAGGCTACTAAAAGAGATAAAGAAGCACAACATGTTGTATCTTCTCAAAATCGGAAACCCTCCTTTATCCCTCGCCCTAAACTAGTAAATCACACTACTCCCTTCGCTCCACTAAAGATCCAAAAATTGACCAGGGCTGAAAGGGATGAATGCCAACTCAAAGGCTTCTGTTATAATTGTGATGAAAAATATTTCCTAGGCCACAAGTGTAAGGAACAAAATATTTTTATGGCCATCTCCGAGGATATTTCAGAAGAGGATGTTGAAACTCCCCTTGTGTCTGAGTCACATGAAACCACAGACATAACCCCTCCCTCGGACCCTCCCGAAGTAGAACCAGTCATTTCCCTCAATTTTCTCACTGGCTTCTCTGCTCCCCAAGCCCTCAAGCTAATCAGTTACATCAAGCATAAGAAGGTCATCATTATGGTTGATAGTGGAAGAACCCATAATTTTATTCATCGCCGCATTTCCCAAGAAACTCATTGCTACATCCATGCTGTCAATAATTTCCAAATCATGATTTCCAATGGTGGCTCCATGAAATGTGGAGGGCGTTGTGAAAATGTGTGTCTCCAAATTGGTGACTAACACCTGAAATCTTATATGTTTTCTATCGACATGGGCGGTTGTGACATTGTGTTGGGTGTAGACTGGCTAAGGACTTTGGGTCCCATTCTCATGGATTTTAAGGAATTAACCATGCAATTTGACCAGGAGGGCCACCAATATAAGTTCCAAGGCATCACCATCAGGTCACCTGAGATCATTAGTTCCCATCGCATGGAAAAGCTGCTCAAAAAAGGTCATTATGGTGTTATTTCCCAACTCCATGCCATACAAGCAACAAAGACACTCTCGGTGCCACAGGACCTCCAAGACATCCTTTCTAAACATCAAGTGGTCTTTTCCACTCCCCAGGGACTCCCTCCTTCCCATGATGTTCATGATCATTCCATTCCCCTTGTACCCAGAAGCCTTCCTCCCAATATCCGTCCGTATCGTCACCCCTTTTCCCAAAAAAATGAAATTGAGAAAATGGTCCAGGAACTCCTTAATGCAGTCATTATCCATCCTAGTACGAGCCTCTACTCTTCTCCCGTGGTCATGGTCCCGAAGAAAGAAGGTTCTTGGCGAATGTGTCCTGACTTCCGTGCCCTCAACAAACTTACCATTAAAGACAAATTTCCCATTCTTGTCATTGATGACCTCCTGGATGAATTGAGTGGCACCGAATTCTTTACTAAACTTGATCTTTGATCGGGCTACCACCAGATACCTATGAAAGAGGCAGACATTCCCAAGACTGCCTTTAGAACTCATGAAGGCCACTATGAGTTTTTGGTCATGCCCTTTGGCTTGTGTAATGCCCCCTCCACCTTCCAAAGCCTCATGAATCATGTCTTCCATCCTTTTCTACGTCATTTTGTATTATTTTAATTTGATGATATTCTCATCTATAGAAAAACCTGGATAGACCTTGTTTCTCATGTGGATCGAGTTCTCCATCTACTCTCTTAACACCAACTTTTTCTGAAATATTCTAAATGTGCTTTTGGTGCCTCAAATGTAGAGTACTTGGCTCATCTGGTTGGAAAGGACGACGTCAGGGTGGATCCTAAAAAGATTGAAGCTATGCAAGACTAGCCTCACCCAAAGACTCTTAAAATCTTGCATGGATTTCTGGGCTTAACAGGTTATTATCGCAAGTTTGTTAAAAATTATGGAAAGATTGCAACACCTCTCACTGCTCTCCTAAAAAAAACTCTTTCACTTGGACTCCAGCCGCTGCTCAAGTTTTTCAAACCTTGAAGATGGCCATGTGCACCACTCTAGTCCTGGCCCTTCCTGATTTCACAAAGACCTTTGTCTTGGAATGTGATGCTTCAGGGAAAGGAATTGGTGTTGTCCTTATGCAAGAGGGTCAGCCTTTGGCCTTTACCAGCAAGTAACTATCTGAAAGAAATCTGGGCAAATCAATCTATGGAAAATAAATGTTGGCTATTCTGCATGTCGTTGATATGTGGCGCCCTTATCTATTGGGGCAATGCTTCCAAATTAAGTCAGACCATCAAAGCCTCAAGTATTTTATGGAACAATGCATTTCCTCCCTAGAGCAACAAAAATGGGTGACTGATCTCTTTGGATATGATTATGAGATCATTTACAAGAAAGGAAAAGAAAATGTGGTTGCGGATGCACTTTCCCGAAAATATGAAGACGAATGATCACTTTTTTCTCTTTCCTTCATTGTACCAGATTGGCTCCAAGCTGTTATCCAAGAATGGCTACAAGATCCGAAAAGTTTGCATCTGATCCAACAATTGCAGTCCAATGCTCCAGCTTCCCCAAGGTACTCTTGGCTCCATGATGAGCTTCAACATAAAGGCCATTTGTACTTAAGTAAACAATTAAAGCTTAAATCCACGGTACTTTCTAAGATTCATGCTACACCTACAATAGGGCACTTGGGGTTCACCAAAACCTATGACAGGGTCAAACGTTCTTTTTTCTGGGATGGTATGAAACAATCCATTCGTAATTTTTTCATTGAATGCGATGTGTGTCAACGCAACAAGGGAGAAACAATCAAATCTCCGGGCACACTACAACCGCTTCTGATTCCACCTGCTATTTGGAGGGATATCTCTACGAATTTTATTACAGGCTTACCCAAATCGAGAAATAAATCGGTCATCATGGTGGTTGTTGATCGCCTTTCCAAGTATGCTCATTTATGTGCTCTTCAACACCCATTTACAACATCCACGGTGGCTCAAATTTTCATGGATCAGGTCTTCAAGCTTCATGGCATGCCGCACTCTATTGTTTTTTATCGTGACCCAACTTTCACAAGCAATTTTTGGAAAGAACTATTCAAGCTACAAGGCACCCAATTGCATCTCAGCACAGCTTATCATCCCCGAACTGATGGTCAAACAAAAGTTGTCAACAAGTGTTTGGAAACATATTTGAGGTGTTTTGCCTCATAAAAGAAAAATCAGTGGGCTCAATGGTTACCCCTAGCTGAATGGTGGTATAACACTTCATACCATACAACTACACGCATGACTCCTTTTGAAGTGGTATATGGAAAGAAGCCACCTTCAATTCTCTCATACGTACCTGGTGTCTCGAAGGTCTAGGCGGTTGACCAAACACTTACAGTTTGAGAGGCTATTATCCATACCCTCAAAGAGAATTTTTTCATGGCACAAAATCGCATGAAGCAACAAGCAGATCAAGGTCACTCTGAACATCAGTTTGCATAAGGGGATCAAGTTTTTCTTCGACTGCAACCTTACAAGAAAAATTCCCTCAAGGCCGAGCATTGTCAGAAGCTAGCGCCCAAATTTTATGGTCTTTATACCGTTCTCAAGAGTGTGGGACAGGTGGCCTATCAGTTAGCTTTGCCCAGTCATTCGAAGCTACATCCTGTTTTTCATGTTTCATGCTTAAAGAAGGTGATTGGAACTAAGTGCCAAATTCAAACCAACCTTCACGAGTTAGCTGAAGAAGGATCCATTTGGCTACATCCAAAAGAAGTTTTGGACTAGCGTGAGTGTCGCCTGCGTCAGAGATCTATCAAGGAATTATTAGTCCAGTGGAAAGATACAACTCCAGTAGATGCCACTTGGGAACCAACTACCATTCTACAACAATTTCCACATCTCAAGCCTTGAGGATAAGGCTGTTTTTAAGGGGGAGTACATGTTAGGGTCCTAACCCGCACATAGGTAGAACAATATATTCAGATGTAATAAAGGTCAATATTAATAAGGCCTTGCAATAAAATAGAATAAGTCGAATGTAATAAGACCTAATAGAAGCTTCCGCTTCTAGAAGAATCTTCCTCTAGATGCTTCTTTTGATAGACATATTTATTATAAATAGAAGTCGAGGGTATGAGAACCCTAGCTTGGATATTATTGTAATAGGGATCTTCTCAAGTAGAGGTTTTCCCCTCGAAGAGGCCTGTGAACATTGCTTTCAGAATCAAAGTGTTATTTCTGTTGCTATTCTTATATCATTTCAGTGCTATTGTGGTGATTGTTCTGGTTATATTGTTTTTATTCCGCCATTTCTCGCATTTTATTTCTGTTCTGCATACTTTTTATATCTGGTATATTACAATTTTTTTCCTGCAAGCCCTGATTTTTCTCGCTGCAGGAAATCCGATTTCCATCAACTATGTCGCAAACCAGGTCAGTCAAGATTGCCGCATTTTTTCCATCTTAAATCATGGTTTGGATCCTATCGGAGTTGTTTAAAATCTAGTCTGTCAGGCGACAAGTCCTCTCATGGTCATCCCCTCATCCTTAGAGTTTTTTTCATGCCCAAATTCTCTTTTGTGCTCCCCTACTATGATGAACCTGTCATCATCATTATCACAGTGTCAACCCATTCCTGCATCGATAGTCTTAGTGGCACCTGGGGGCTGCGTAGTGAATTAATAGAGTCATTCTTTCTTATCATGAAAAGTTCCGCTACCGCCCCTCCGATGGGTATGGGATAAGAATATCATTATCCATTTGTCGCACAAAGGGGGTGTCATCTTCACTACTGCGCGCGCAGAAAAAACACGCATTGCACCATGAGGACATCCCAAAACATAAGGAAGAGGGCGCGAAGTAGTAGAACTACGAGGCACGAGCCTCAAGACATGGCGTTGATAAATGAAGATCCAAATGTTAGATCATATTTCAAACATGTATGCATGCACTATTGTAAGAAAATCCAAGGATACAATGTGAAACTGGCATAACAGTTCGCGCTTAGTTTTAACGGGTTTCACACGGTTATTGCGGGAATCACATTCCGGGTGGTGGAGGAAACTATGTTAGTCGTGACGGAGATCCATACACGTGGTGAGAGGTGGTCTAAGGGAATGCCTTTGGATGTGCTATGCTATGAAGAATTCATCAAACCAAACTGCCTAAATGGGAAAATCAGAATGGGTGTTCCAAGTCGGTATCTACGGGAGCCTTTTGATAAAATCTTTAAGGTTATTAGAAAGTATTTCACCTGTGAAATAAGGTATGACAGAATACACCCACATTACATCATATTGATGATGAATTTCACAGGAAAGAGGCCATTGAACCTACCTTTATTCTTGTGCCAAAGTCTAGGAGGAATGGCAGACAACGTCCAAGACGAAGCAGACCAACCAAAGAAGATCTTATCCCATATCTCACTAATCAAATTGTTGATATTTGAGGAATTGAGTCGACTGGGAAAGGACTGGGATTCATTTTTTCTTTCAACTGACATCCCCAGGGACCCCAAAGGAGATCCCCCTCTACCCACGAGAGAAGTAGCATCTCACAACGCAGAGGAAAAAATAGAAGGGGCTACAGAAAAAGGAAAGACAGTGGAAGTATCATCCCCCCAACAACCAATACCCCGCAAAAGAGGCAGGCCAAGGAAGAACATGGAGCCTGGGGAGGCCCAAGCTTCAAATGAACCACGTGCCAAATCGGTTGCTGAGAAGTTATTCATGCGTCTTGTTCAACTTGAACCTGTCAAGGGATCAAACCGAGAAATCTGTGACAGACTGAGAAGGTCGAGCACTAAAATCATGGATGTTCGTGAGTCGTCACGACAACTAAAGAAATCACAAATCGCTATTTTCGAGCTATACCAGGAGAACATGGATTTGAGAAAGCATTCAATGGAAAGGACTGTCAAGACATCAACATTTCAGAGTCGATAAGGGAATGCGAATTGGCTCAAGAGGCAGCTCAGAGAAGCGCAAGAAACGATCATCCATCTGCGTGAGGCACAGAGAATGTCAGAGGAGAAAATTGCAGAGCATTTCAAAGAATGTGGACCGGCCATGGAAAACATCCGCGCAACTCTAGCCAGTACCGAAGTGAAGTTGATGGGGAACGAGGTCTTGTGAAAACAGGTAAAGAATTTGAAAAGGTGCAATTGGTCCCTAAGAAAAACACTTAGAAATCAAGACCGTAGATAAGGCCAGAAACATAATTGATTCGAACCCGTTTTTGTCATTTTGAACGTGGTGCAAAATTCCTTTCTCCCCGTGTCCTGTTTCCTACCGGGAAGTAAGGAATCTGACATGTATCCATTCGATGGATATACGTAGAGCAGATGCTGAAATCCCACCTATCGAGAAGGACAAGTGTAGGATGAATACACAACAATTTTGAAGAAATGTGTGGCTGACCTTCGTTTCCATATTGGAAACACAAGTGGCAATCCACAGTTACCTGCCACATGCATACCACAGCCAATGATCGCACGACATCAATGAAATCCGTTACACTAGGTGGAAGAAGTCTGACAAAGCGCTCGATCATTTAGATGATCTTTCAAAGGAGAAGCGTCGACACATCAGTTCTTAACGATGGAATCTTGTTGATGACCGAACCATCATGGTAAAGACGTAGGTTATGACATTATTGGGTACAATCAAGTTTCTATTTTTAGTAAGTGCCATTTGAAGGATCATGTGGCAGAGAATAACCAAAGTTGAATTTCTAGGAGTAGTAGTTGGGGGGCATGGCATCCCAAGAGGCACATCATTTTCTATATATTGCATCTTTTCAATGTAAGTCGGGTTGGTTGGCAAAGTAATGTAGACAGTGACTGTTGAACGTAACTTTCCAACCCGATTGAAATATAATGCAAAGGTCTCGAGACTTTGATGAAAATATTCTAATGGTGGTAGTTTGATGTATTGTGATCTCTCTTATGTACATGTTTCCTATTTTTTGTATATCCATGTCTGCATTCTATTTAAATCTAAACGTTTTATAAGTCTAGAATTCATCGTGCGGTGATTTAGACTTCTCCATTTAAACGCCTGTGTTTTCTTCTAAGTAATTTAGAATTCATCTCCAATGGTTCTTTGAGTTACTTTATGTATTTTTCTCTTGCCACACATAATGACTTTGAACTAAAAGACCATTGCCTACTTAGCCTTTATCCTCTTAAGTTTTAGTCACCAAGTCATTTATTTCTATCGCTTTCTGGAATTTGACTCCATGGCCCAAGGTTCTATATTCTCTTTCCGAAAAAACCATAAATACTACACAAACGAAATAAACCTAGCCAACAATTCAAAGCCATTATCTATTTAGAGACTAATTCTTAGAGAGATCCCTCTCTAGGTTGGAAAGGCTAGTTTTCGGCCTTAAATCGGGTCTGTAGGTTACCTCTGTCATTCATTTTCTCAGCCAAATGAATTTATGGATAGCTAACATTTTGGCACCGTTGTCGGGGATGAAATTGAACAAAATTTTCCCCGAGAGAACGACTAAAGCTACAGTTTTGACCCTTGAGGGTAACAATGGGCCAAATGTCTATATTGGATGAAACCTTTACCTTGACGACTCCAGTGAATGAGACTAGTAGCATAGAGTAGTACGACTCAGAAATCCTGGCTCCAAAGACAGTTTATACCAGAGCCAATCCTAATCCAGACCTTGTAGCACCTGTGTATGATCCCGAAAAACTTCTACGTAGGGAAAAGGAACAGGCACCAGAACTATTCTAATACCTGGAGAAAAAATTATCCTTACCCAAAGATGGTGTACAAAGACAACGACCTTGATTTCGATACACTATTCGAATAAACCCTATTGAGGTCTAAATCAAAAACCTTCTTGGATGAGATAGTCTTCGATGAGAAGAGGTGTCAATATTTGATACTGAACAAAATCTCGTGAGCTGTTGCAATCCCCGCTCAGAACATTCCACCTGTTCCAAACCCTCCTAGAGAAATGGCTGCCAAATTCTCCTCTCTTGCCCTGCCATCCCAACTGCATGATTTTCCCCAGAATTATAATCAGAGGATCAATCTATATGATGCCAAAGAAAATGCCTCAGCCCAAAAAGACTTGGATTGGTTCAATGATTTTGTTGATCTAGAAGAGGTCGATCATGAGGATGTGAAAATGAGATTGTTTACGCAGAGTCTTTCAGGGGAGGTTAGGAAGTGGTTTAAGGCCCTTCGAGAAGCAAGCATCCCCTATTTTGCAGCATTTGAAACATCGTTCCTGTCCATATGGGGAGACAAAAATAATCCTCTACAAATACTAACACAGTACAACAATATGAAGAGATCACCAGAGGAAACAATGCAAGAGTTCTTGGCCCGATTCATGAAGGCCTACAACTCAATCCCCAAAAAATTCCATCCGCCTCCCAGAGCTGCGCAACTTCGATACACCGACTCCTTTGACAACGATTTCACCTTGCTACTGAAGTAAAGAATATCTACTACTTTAGGCACTATGACGAGCGACACAATCGAAGTCAAAGTAAATATGATGGCGTCGGGGAAGATCAAACAAAACTTCGACAGAAATGGAAATAAACCCCAAGGAGACGTGCATCCCTTTACGTCTCGATCATCAGATGAAAAGTTCGAATTGATGATGAAGACTATGGAGAAGCTGATGGAAAGTATTTCCATGGAGAACAAGCCCGTTGCCTAGGAGAAAAATGATTTCCAACCCATAAATCAAAACTTTAGAAGGGGTTTGGTCCCGTATATCAAGCAGAGGGACTAGAGAGAGCAGGGTGATTAAAAAATAAGACCTCCATTCCAAAAAAGTTACGTGAATGAAGATTTTGATCAGATGATCCAAGATCAAATGCATTGTTGTGACGACATAGACACACATGTGTTCTTGATGAAGGGATAACAAGATCAATTCATGGACATGAATGATGGTATTATGCTGGAGATTGAGAACATGCTGTCTTCAGAAACAGGGGAATTTAGGAAAGGATATCACAATTCCATCATGCATTTTCAAAAGAAATACAACCTTAAGAGAAGAAAGGCGTCTGGAGAGCCTCAACAGACAGATCCCACAAAAGAACCTCAAGAGAACACTCCTTCAGCAAGCCGACCAAATAAAGACAATCCAACAAGGGACATGACAGAGAAAGGAAAGTCAAAGGAGGAGGCTTTAAAGAAAGCGCCAGAGGCGAGTAAGGAGATGGGTGCCAAAAAGGTATATAAAACTCCTCCCCCCTTTAACTTTGAGAACGAAATGGCCAAAATTAAAATCATTTTCCATTTTAATGAGCTCATCAAGAAAGGAGAGTATCGATATCAAATCATTAAAATGTTGAAGATGGAAGAGGCTCCTGATACCCTGAACGTCTAGGATGACCACCCTGCCATTTTATTTGGTCTGCGCGTAGAAGAAACTGGTGATACTGAGGATGTTCCTCATTTCTATGTCCACCTCAAAATCCATGACATGACTTTGCATAATGTCATGTTGGATTCAGGAACGTCACACAATCTCATGCCAAAGGTGTTCATGGATGAGTTAGGTTTGGACGTCACTAGGCCCTATAAGGATCTTTTCTTCTTTGACTCAAGGAAGGTGAAATGTTTGGGTCTGATCAAATATTTGGTCATGTCGTTGTCTCAAATTCCGTCTAAGAATATGGTTATGGACGTGTTTGTGGCCAACATCCCCCCTAAATTCAAGATGTTGTTGTCCAGGGCGTGGGCCGCGGAATTAAAGGGAACCCTGCAGATGGATATGTATTATGCCACCATCCTTGTTTTTGGCCAAGAAAGAAGACTGCATAGAGAGGTGCTACTCAAGTACATGGCGAGTAGAAATACCCAGCCAAACAATCATCCTATTTACTGTGTCGACACTGAGATCGACTCCTCTATATTTTACAATGACTTGAGTTTTGAAAGGGAGGAGCCAATAGTTGTCATGAATGTCAAATATAAGGCCGTGTATCAAGCATAAGAGTGTGCAGATACGAGAAACTGTGCAGAGAATGAAATGTGGAACATGTTCTTTGACGGATCCGTCAACAAGGAAGGATATGGGTCCAGTGTATGGATAAATCCTCCCAAGGTGGGATCTATACTCTGCTCTTACAAACTCGCCTTTGATTGTATAAATAACATGGATGAGTATGAGGCATTAATTTTGGGTCTAATAACTTTGAAAGAGTTGGGCGCTAAGAGGATAGCGGTGCACAAAGACTCTGAGCTCATCATAAATAAAATGAAAGGTATATACGAGTCCAAGCACCCTGGACTGAGATCATATAAGAATCTAGTGCTGGACCTCCTCAAAGAGTTATCATAGTATAATTTGTCAGTGATCCCAAGGGGGAATAATCAAATTGTATATTCCCTGGTCACCTCAACATTAGTGTTTAAAATTCCATTTTTTCCCAACATAAAGTATGAGAATGAAGTCAAACACAGGTCATTGGTACACGATAATATCAAGTATTGACAGGTGTTTGAAGATGACAAACAGGTGGAGAGATTCCTCCAAATGAGAGATGAGTTCGCTAATGTAAACATCGATGATGAGTGTTTTTGTGTTGTGGTGACGATGACCCATTTCAGAACCAAATATTTGGAAGGGACATAGTGCAGCTAAAAAATAATATCATCCCCAAAGGATTGGTTCCATTAGAAAAGTTGTTTGATGAAAACAATGTAGCCAAAAATCCCAGGATCATTGCGAATGATGAATATGTCAAGGATTGAAACATCAGGACCCAAGAGAATCTAAGGATAATCATATTTTCAAGGACACTCAGTTTGGAGATCAAGCAGAGATACATCAACCTCATGAAAGATTTTTCTGACATTTTTGCATGGATTTATGAAGACTTGAAAGTCTATGACACTAGAGTGATTCAACACGTTATTCCTCTCAAAGAGGATCAAAAACATTTCAAGAAAAAGATAAGACAGATCAATCCTTGATCCAGGTGGATACTAGTGGCCACCCACCTTTTTCGACTGACTCAAAACAATTTTCTAGCAATTTTGGTAATTTACTATTTTTAGCAGTTTTTAACTTCCGGGGCCATTTTGAGGGCCTAAATGAAGGTATTTTGGAATCTATATTCTCAATGATAATCAAAGGCTCTCATTGAGCCCCACTAAATAAATCTCATCAACTATACCTTTCCAATGAGCTATCTTGTGCCCCGAACGGAGATTGTATGCCAAAGTTACGCCCCCGGGAAGTTGATACACCAAACTACCCAAAACGGGGTCCACAAAACTGTTGGCTTTTCATCTTTCGGGGTTAGGGTTTTGGATTTTATTTATGATAAAAAGGCCTTTGGAACCTCATTGTAAAATAATTTTCTTGCGAACGCGAGTAGCGGACACATCTCTTCTCATAGATAAGCTACCACCATTCTAGTGAGTCTTTCACTCTGTATTTTTACAGACTTTGTACATTTTCGCTCATTAATAGAAAAATGTGTATTATTGTATCTCTGTGTTTATGGTTGCCTCTCTGATACATTTCTGTTATATTATTGGATATCCTAGATATCTCTGTAAATTTATTTATTATATCTTCTCTCTCATTTCATGCCAAAAATAATCTGGATCAGTGGTATCAAAGCAGGCTGCTCTTGATTGATTTTTTCAGTGCATGTCCCCGATGAGGTCCGAGTATAGAAATTTGGGTCTCGAGATTGTCTCTCTTGAAGAAAATTTCTCTCGCACGCCCAAGAAACTCTCCATGGTGGAAGAAAAGAAAAATGACGGAGCAAATGATTATATCGATCTGTTGCTTAAGCAAGCTCTCACGCGACAGAGGAATGAAATGATGAAGATTTTTTCCCACATCCTTCAACGCCTTCCGATAGAAACATGCACATCTTCATCAAACAACCACTTTGGAATCACCTCTCCTTTCAAGGTACAGGTTAATTTTGATATTCCCGTATTTGAAGGTCATATAGATGTGGATTCCCTAGACAAATGGTTAAATATGTTAGAAGGTTATTTCTCTGTTCATAATTTTTCCAAGAGGGAAAAGATCACCTTCGCACTCCTTAAAGCTCTCCCCCATGTCAAACATTGGTGGGAAACTTAATGGGAGCAAAGTTGCACAAAGGAATCTGGAATATATAGGGGTCGAGCCCACTTGGGATTTTTTTGTGGATGCGGTAAAGGAACAATATTACCCTATTGGAAACTATGAGGACTGGTACATGAGATGGACCACATTGCGGCAAGAGAGGGGCCAAGCAGTTCTAGAGTTCACCAATACCTTCCATACCTTGCGCACCAAGCTGGGTATCACAAAATTCAAATGACATTTGGTTCTGAAATACCGTGGGGCTTTACACAGATACATCCAAACTGAAATGGATTTTCTGGACATCTCATCACTCGGTGTCGCTTATTGATATGATGTTAAAATCGAGTAGAAATTTAAGCACCAGAACAAATGAGAGTTTGGGTTTGAAAATCTGCAACAACCAAAGTATGATAAAGATGACCCTAACAAACAGTCTCCCAAAAACCAGTCCAATCCACAGGAAAATAAGGGTCACAGAAAGACAAAGAAGGACACCGTAAAATGGTGTGATTTCCACAAAATCCCCTGGAACAAAACCGAGGAATGTCTCTCAAAACAATCGTTGGTGGCCGAGATCAAAGACAAGGAGTTGAACCCTAATTCAAAATATGATTATGAAAATACCGGTAAAATACAGATCATCGATGCAAACCCTACTACTATTGTCTCAACTGCAACAATTCAACCAGAAGAACCAACAGATCTTGAACAGGGGGAGCTACTTTTTCATTCACAGATGTGGGTGAAGGGGACCCCGCTACATTTTCTTGTTGATAGCAAAAGCCAGAAGAACCTCATCTCAGCAGAGGTCACCAAATAGTTGGGATTGTCGACAACACCGCAATCGTAACCATACAACATCAGGTGGCTTCGCCAGGGATGAGATCTCTGTGTCAACCAACAGTTTCAATTGTCATACGACATCCATCCCTTAAAGGATGAGGTATTAAGTGATGTTTCCCCACTAGATGTCTGTGATGTTCTCTTGGGCCAACCATATATGTGGAAGCACCATGCTATTTATGAGTCTCGACCCTGCAATGTCATTGTTTCTATGGGGGGTCATCTCTATAGAATACCAGAGGTAGTTCCGACTACTATTTCACCTAAAAAGTTCCACAAGGTAGTATCTCATAGTACAAAATTCAACTTCTTCACAATCTGTTCAAAATGTGAACAGAAGGATACTACAAGGACTAGAGCCTCGACCCAAGCACCTTCTATCCAACAGAAGCAGGTCGACAAGATTGCAACAAAGTGAAAATATTCCTTCTTCATATAGGAATATCATGTATCTAAACTGGTTAAAAAGGTCCAACCCTTCCATCCACATGTTCGTGACAACCTTTAGCAAGCTAAGCAACAAAACTTCTCCAACAAGGCAAGCAACTCATCAAGATGAAGATTCAACAAACGCTTTTCCCTCTCCCTCGAGCACTCAACGCAATGTATACCATTTCTTCCTAAGGAGGGAGGATTGATCCAGGTGGATATCGGTGTCCACCCACCTTTTCCAACCGTCTCAAAACAGTTTTCTGACAATTTTGATAATTTACTATTTTTAGCAGTTTTTAACTTTTGGGGCCATTTTGAGGGACTAAATAAAGGTTTTTTGGGATAGATATTCTCAATTATAACCAAAGAATCTAATTTATCCCCTTGAATTAATCTCCTCGACGATACCTTTCCAACGAGCTATCGTGCACCCCAAACAAAGATCATATGCCAAAGTTACGCCCCGGGGAAGTTGATACACCAAACTACCCAAAACAGGGTCCACAAAATTGTAGGCTTTTCATTTTCCGGGTTTATGGTTTTGGATTTTATTTATGATAAAAAGGACTTTGGAGCCTCATTGTAAAATCATATTCTTGTGAATGCGAGTAGCGGACACATCTCTTCTCAGAGATAAGCTGCGATCATTCTAGGAAGTCTTTCACTCTGTATTTTTACAGTCTTTGTACATTTTCACTCATTAATAGAAAATTGTGTATTATTGTATCTCTGTGTTTATGGTTGTATCTATGATACATTTCTTTTATATTATTGGATATCCGAGATATCTTTGTACATTGCTTTATTATATCTCCTCTCTCATTTCATGCCGAAAATAATCCAAATCAATCCCCTGATGTTGCCGCTAATTGGAAAAGAGGTACATAAACTATTTGGAGCCAAAATTATTGTTTCTTTGAGATTTTCAAAATGGTTTTCCAACCTTGTGCCTATAAGGAAGAAGAGCGGTGAAATAAGGTTATGCGTGGATTTTCGGAACTTGAACAGAGTATCCCTCAAAGACAACTACCCACTTCCTATGATGGACTACATCCTGTAGAAGGTAGTTGGATCCCAGAAAATGTCCATGTTGGATGGTTTTTCAGGTTACAATCAGATCATGGTACACTCGGATGACCGGGAAAAGAAAACCTTCATGACTCCATGGGGTACGTTCATGTATGCAAAGATGCCTTTCGGTCTTATGAAAGTTGGAGCTACTTTCCAGAGGGCTATGGATATAGAATTTTCTGAGGAGAAAGACAAATTTATCGTGATCTACCTGGATGACATCACAGTATTTTCTGACTCCAATGAACAACATCTTGAGCATCTAAAGAAGGTCTTCCAGAAATGCACAAAGTTCGACATATCTTTGAGTCCGAAAAAATCACATTTCAGAATGCAAGAAGGGAAACTGTTGGGGCACATCATCTCAAAGGAAGGAATAAAGATAGACCCTAGTAGGGTGGAAGGGATTATGAAGATCAAAACTCCTCGAAGAAAGAAAGAGGTACAATCCTTCCTGGGAAAGGTGAATTTCCTAAGAAGGTTCATTCCAAATCTAGCTGAAATTATAAAGCACATCACGAGTATGCTAAGAAAGGGTAATGAGATAAAATGGAGCCTCAAAACCAGGAAATCACTTGAAGACATCAAGGTGGCGCTGACCAAAGCTCCCATATTGGCCAACCTAAATTTCAAAAAATATTTTTTCTTATTCTCCTTCGCCTCGGAGCACACCATCATTGGTGTACTATTACAGAAGGACAGGAAGAATTTTGAAAATCCTATAGCCTACTTCAGTAGGACGTTGAGAGAATCCTCACTGAGGTATGATATCATGGAAAAACAAGCATATGCCTAGGGAAATCCTCAAGGAGTTCATGACTTATATACTGCATTCCCGCGTCATTTCTTACGTGCCCAACAATTCCATCAAGGACATCCTGACTCAGTTGTACCCTGAGGGGAGAAGGGGTAAATGGATTGCAGTCATGTTGGAATATGACCTCGAAATCAATCCCACAAAGATGATTAAGGGTTAGGGGCTCGCAAAATTGATGGCATAGTCAAATTGTGATGTCCTGGAAATAAAATTCATTGTTGATATGTCAGAGAACCCTCAAGAAGAAGCAACCCCACATGTATCTTGGAAATTCATCGATTCACCTTGGTACGTCGATATTATTTATGTGTTGAGAAATTTTCAAGCCTCTCTAGGGTTAAGAAAAACCAAGGCTAGGTTTTTAAAGCTGAAGAATGCCAAGTTTTGCATCTTAGATAACTCTATGTATTGGAAAGATCCAAGAGGGATCTTGCTAAATTTCTTACTGAAAGAGGACATAGAATGAGCTATCACGGAGTTCCACAAAGTGAACTGCAGGGTCATCACTACTGGAAAACCACTGCACATAAAATCTTGAGGGCATGATATTATTGACCCAATGTTTTTGCAGATGTATACAAGGAGGTTTCTAGTTGACACGAGTGCCAAATATTCGATGGAAAGAGAAAGATGCAAACTCTTCCGTTGAAACCTATCTCTGTTGAAGCACCGTTCATGAAATGGGGCCTGAAATTTATAGGATAAATCCATCTTCCATCCTCGGTGCAACATAGATGGATACTAATGGCTATATATTATTTCACCAAATGGATAGAAGTGGTCCCCACAAGGCAGGCTACCGAGACGGTTATCATTCATTTTTTGGAGACCAATATATTTTTTAGGTTTGGGTGCCTTGTCAAGATCATCACGGATAATGTAGCAACATTCAAGTCCAAGAATATGGAGAAGTTTTGTAACGATTACAATATAACCCTGGGACATTCTACGTCTTATTATCCACATGTTAATGGATTGGTGGAATCATCCAACAAAATATTAACCAATATTATTAAAAGGCTCTTGCAAGATAAATAGAAGGCCTAGCACAAGAAGATTATCTACAAGCTATGGGCTGAAAAAATCACTACCAAAAAGTCCATCTCCACATCACCATTCCAAATTGTATATGGCACAGAGGCAGTTTTCCCCACCTCGCTGGGATTTCCCGTCAGGAAGTTGTTGCAAGAGAAAGAGAACGAATCAAACGGTGCTCAGAGGAGGATAAATAAGTTAATTCATGTGCAACAGATGAGGGAGAAGGTTTTCGATCGATCACAAATTCACTAAGACAGTATGAAGAAATTTTTCGATCAACACTCTAAGAAGGAATATTTCAAGGTGAATGATTTGGTGCTGAAGTGGGATGCGAGGAAAGAAGATAAATCAAAGCATGGAAAATTCGATCATCTTTGGATGGGACCATTCAGAATTGTCTTGTACAACATGAACAACGCATATCTACTACAAGATCTTAATGGATAACTCACTGGTGGGGGGCCTGTAAATGGCAGGTTCCTTAAACATTGTTTGGTTTAGTATGGTTTGTTTAGGTTTTCATGTCATTGTAAATAGCCATTTTTTATGTTTTCAAAGAAGGCATTTTGATTCAGTATGTCAGCATTAAATTGAAGCCCAAAGTGAAGGCCCTAAGTTTATGCTGAGTCCGGTCGTAACTATGTCAAGAAGGTCTAGGGTGAATCTTTTCCATTATTTTAGAGTCTACAAATCTAATAAATCCCAATGGTTAGGCACATGTTCTGTTTTTATTTTCCACCTCATTGGGAGGATATCATCCCCATTGGAGCCAACTGTTAGCGCCGTCATTTTTTTTTCTAGTTAGATTCGGTCCTAGATGAGTCATGGTCCATGTTTCAAAGCGGGTGAGGTTAGGTACTGAACAATGAATGGGTTGAAGTCAGCAAGTGGCCAGTCTGGATCTTGGAGTCGGGAAAGGGCGTTCGAATAAAACATGTGTAAATTGTAAAGGTCTTTTCCCAAAAGGTCGGGTCCTGTCATAAAGGGGGATTTTACATGCCAAAGGTCGAGGAAAGTTTTTAGAATAAGGGTCATGTTGGTAGATATAACGACCATCATAACCTCATTATGAAGTCAGAAAGGATAAGAAATCATGATGCTCATATCACATATACTCTGCAACTCTTATCATCTGTACTTTACACACTCTGAAGTGTACTCGTCATGCAAGTGTGATGGGAAAATTTGTAGCTTGCTTCAAAAATTCTCGTCACCATGGATTCAGTGTCCTCTATCATGATTCCATCCCTCACCCGTTCAGTTATAAATTCCATTCATTCTGCATGTATTTCATTTACCATCCAATTTTATGCGTTGTCTTTAATTTTTCCTGCAAGCCCTGATTTTTCTTGCTGCGGGAAAGCCGATTTCCATCAACTATGTCGCAAACCGAGTCATTCAAGATTTTCGTGTTTTGTCCATCTTAAATCATGATTTGGATCCTGTTGGAGTTGGTCACAAGATAGTTTGTCAGGTGACAAGTCCTCTCATGGTCATCCCCTCATCCTCAGAGTTTTTGTCACGTCCAAATTCTCTTTCGCGCTCCCCTACTGTGACGAGCCTTTTGCTGTCATTGTCACAACATCGACCTGTTCTTGCATCGAGAGTCTTCATGGCACCTGGGGGCTGCGAAGTCAATTTCTAAAGTCATTCTCTCTTATCATGCAAATTTCCTCTACCTCCCCTCCGACGAGTCTGGGCTAATAATACCATTATCCATTTTCTGTGCGAAGGGTGTGTCGTCTTCACTACCGCGTGTGCAGAACAAACACACATTGCACCATGAAAACATCCCAAAACATAAGGAAGAGGGTGCGAAGTGGAAGAACTGCAAGGCTCGAGCCTCGAGACGTGGCATTTAAAAATGAAGATCCAAATGTCAGAGCATCTTTTGAACAGGTCGGATGCATGCACTATTGTAAGAAAATCCATGGATACAATGTGAAACTGGCGGAATAGTTCGCACTCAGTTTTAATGGGTTCCACATGGTTATTGCAGTAATCACATTCTGGGTGGTGAAGGAAAATCTTTCATCCGTGACGGAGACCCCTCCACGTGGTGAGAGGTGTTCTAAGGGGATGAATTTGGATGTGCTATGCTATGAAGAATTCATCAAACCAAACTTCTTGAACGGGAAAATCAGAATGAGTGTTCCAAGTCGGTATCTACGAGAGCCTTTTCAGAAACTCTTGAAGGTGATTAGAAAGTATTTCACCTATGAAATAAGGTCTGAA
The DNA here is from genome assembly GCA_009831015.1 of Picea engelmannii. Classification (NCBI taxonomy): domain Eukaryota; kingdom Viridiplantae; phylum Streptophyta; class Pinopsida; order Pinales; family Pinaceae; genus Picea; species Picea engelmannii. The sequence continues at coordinate 362,271 of ML785457.1, forward strand.
AGAATACACCCACATCACATTAGATTGTTGATGCATTTCATAGGAAAGAGGTCATTGAACCTACCTTTCTTCTTGCACAAAGCAGACCAACCAAAGAAGAGTTTATCCCATATCTCACTAATCAAATTGTTTATAGTTGTGGAATTGAGGTGATTGGGAAAGGATTGAGATTCATTTATGCTTTCAAATGATATCCCCAGGGACCCCAAAGGAGGTCCCCTCTACCTATGGGAGAAGCAACATCTCACAGCGTGGAGGCGGAAATAAAAGGAGCTACAGAAAAAGGAAAGACAATGGAAGTATCGTCCCTCGAAAAGACAATACCTCGAAAAAGAGGCAGGACAAGGAAGAACAAGGAGCCTAGGGAGGCCCAAGCTCCAAACTAACTCCACGCCAAATCAGTTGCTGAGAAGTTACTCATGCACGCTATTCGGCTGGAACCTGTCGAGTGTTCAAGCTGAGAAATCCACGACAGAAGGAGAAGGCCTTACACTGAAAGCATGGATGTTCGTGAGCTGTCACAACAGCTAAAGCAAGCGTAGTTTTCTATTGCCGAGTTGTACCAGGAGAACATGGAGTTGAGAAAGCAGTTAGAGGAAAGGACTGCTGAGACATCAGTGTCGTAGAGATGAGAAGGGAATCTGAATTGGCTCAAGAGGCAGCTCAGAGAAGCGCAATACACAATCATCTAGCCACATGAGGCATAGAGAATTTCAAAGGAGAAAATCATGGAGCATTTCAAAGAATGTGGATCAGCCATGGAAAAATTCTGCGCAACTCTATCCAGTGCCCAAGTGAAACTGAAGGGGAATTAGGCCATGCAAAAATAGGTAAAGAATATGTAAAGGTGCAACTGATCCCTCAGAAAAATGCTTAGAAATCAAGACTGCAGATAAGGCTATAATCATAATTGATTTGACCCCGTTCTTGTGGTTTTGAACGTGGCGCATAATTTCTTTCTCCCCATGTCCTATTTCCTGCCAGGAAGTAAGGAATCTGACGTGTATCCTTGCAGTGGATATACGTTGCACAAATGCTGGAAACCCACATGTCGAGAAGGACAAGTGTAGGATGAACACACAACAATTTTGAAGAAATGTGTTGCCCTTTGACCATCGTTGCCATCTTGGAAACATGAATGACAATCCACAGTTACCCACCACATGAATACCATAGCCAATGATCGTGCGACATCAATCAAAGCCGTTAAACTGGGTGGAAGAAGTCTGACAAAGAGCTCGATCATTCAAATTACCTTTCAAAGGAGAAGCGTCGACACATCACTTCTTAATGATGGAATCTTGTTGATGACCGAACCATCATGGTAAAAATGTTGGTTATGAAATGATTGGGTACAATCAAGTTTTTATTCTTAGTAAGTTCCATCCAAAGGATCATCTGGTAGAGAATAACCAGAGCCGAATTTCTAGGAGTAGTAGTTGGGGGCCATGGCAACCCAAGAGGCACATACTTTTATATATATTGCATCTTTTCAATGTAAGTCAGGTTGGTTGGCAAAGTAATGTAGACAGTGACTGTTGAATGTAACTTTTGAACCCAATTGAAATAAATGAAAAGGTCCTGAGACTTTGACGAAAAGATTCTAATGGTTGTGTTTTGATGTATTGTGATCTCTCTTATGTGCTTGTTTCTTGTATTCTGTATATCCATGTTTGTATTCTTTTTAAATTGAAATGTTTTATAAGTCTATAATTCATCGCGCGGTTCTTTAGACATCACCATTTAAATTCATGTGTTTTCTTCTAAGAAATTTAGAATTCATCTCCAATGGTGCTCTAATTTACTTTCTGTATTTTTCTCTTGCCACACACAACGACTTTGAACTAAAATACCATTGTATTCTTAGCCTTTATCCTCTCAAGTTTTAGTCACCAAGTCATTTATTTCTCTTGCTTTCTAGAATTTGACTCCATGGCCCAACGTTCTGTATTATCTTTCCAATAGAACCATAAATACTACACGAATGAAATAAACATAGCCGACAATTCAAAGCCATTATCTGTTTAAGGACTAATTCTCAGAGAGATCCCTCTCTAGGTCGGAAAGGTCAGTTTTCGGCCTTAAAGTTGGTTTGTAGGTTACCTCTGTCATTCATTTTCTTAGCCAAACTAATTTACGGAGAGATAATAGAAGCCACATTCAAGAAATATAGGGAGTTACAGCAAGAATCAGAAGTAGTTAAGCCAACTTCACCCTCTTATGAAAATGAAATAATCTTCAACTAGATCTGAAATTGATCTTTAAAGACTTGGCTAAGTTTTAAGCATGTGTTCAATTACCAATTAATAATTAATGAAAAAATAAGAACTTAATCAGATAATATAGAAACCATCATAAAGAAATGCAGATCAAAATGTAAGAACAAATAACAACAAACCATAACAACAAAGTTGTTAATGGAGTTCGACAAGATTGCCTACGTCTTCGGGCCTTTGTCTCAGTGGGTGAGGATTTCTTATTTCTCTTAAATGATTAAAAAGTACATCAGAAAAGTGTCAAAAGGATTACAAAATGGTATGGCTATGTTCTTCTCGACTTCAGGAGTCCAACACAACTGACAACACTTAAAAAGGTTGAGCATAGCTCCCAAAATTGACCCGCAAAGTTTCCCTCCTCAATGGATTCCCTACATAAAAATGGCTTTGGCTTTCAATTCCTCATCATTTATCCTATTATGAACCTCTCTAATGATACTAATAACCCCTAGTTTATATATATTTTGAGTTGGTATCCTCCTCCCAAATTCCTCCCAAGATCTGGCCTCAAATTAGGCTCTAGATCCCCAAATAATGGCTAAAATCCATTAAAAACAAGATGAACATCACTGAAAATCATATTATATTAGTGTAAAAACCCAAAATTGGGAAAAAATCAGGCGCAACCCCCTTCTCCCATGATTTTGGTCATATGGACACTGTCATATGGCCTCAGGTTGGGCTGGTGCGTTGGCCCCCTTTTCCTCTGATCCTGGTCATGTGGGTATGGCCCATGTGGCCATGGACTAACACTCAATGTGCTCCCCTGCTTTCTTTAGCCCTGGGTTCCTAGCTCCTGGCCGTAGGCTGGGTGCCATGTGTTAATCGCTAGCCCCCTCGCCGACCGGGGCTAGCCCTTAATCTACCAACACATTCAATTTAAAACCAAATTCGACCATGTGTTTACAAAAGAACTACAGTCACCCATGTGGCTAGCATAGTTGGGGTAGTCCATAGCTCATGCTGGAGGTCGAGGGTTCGAGCTCGACGTAGTCGCAACAAAATTTTTTCCTAACCAAAATTGGAAAAATTCGGGGTGCCACGTGGCACCCTCTGATTGGGCCATGTGTCACCCTGTGATTGGACCGTATGATCCTGTCAACACCTAGTCATCTTACAGTCAACATGCACAATTAGTTGCCACATCACCTATCCAGTTAGCTGCCATGTCAACATTTGTACAACCCAGTCACCCTGCCACGTCAGCATCCGTATAGCCCAGTCACCCTACCACGTCGGCATCTGTATAGCCCAGTCACCCTGCCATGTCGACATCTGTACAACCACTTGTTGTCCGTAATTCCACATGTCAACATGTCATTGGGCCATGTCATGTATGGACTGCCACGTGTCATCCATACACTGCTACGTGTCAATTTCGTATTGGTCCAACTCATCCCAAAAAACACCAAAACTCAGTGATATGTGTCACCTCCTGGTGATTCCATATGTCCTTGATGACATCATCATGATTTCATGATGACGTCTCCTGTCATACTACTAACGTCAGCAATACGGCCTGTTGACTTTGACCAGTTTGACTTTTTGCCTATTTGGGAAATCGGTTAGAAAGCGATATATTTCGCATACGATGTCCATTTGGGAAAATAATTATATGGTCGGAATCAACACGACGAGCCAGACACAATGGAGCTGGTTTTGTCCGATTCTGAGAAATTTTTTTTTAGGCCTTCCTGTATCCATTTTGGATCAACATGTTTCCTCATGCTATATTGAAGGACAAGACTACTGAATAGGTCTTCTCAGGGACCAAATCTAAAGTAGGGAATCTAAGGATATTTGGGTGTCCAGTATATATTTGTGTCCCTAAGGAAGAGAGGACAAATATGGAACCCTCGGGAAATAAAGGGGTTTTTGTGGGGTACAACAAGAACTCCAAGGCTTACTTGATATATGTACCAGGTCAGAGGAAGATATAGGTAAGAATGGATTTGACTTTCCATGTAGAAGCCACATTCAAGAAATCTAGATAGATACAAAACGAATAATAAGTAGTTAAGAAAACTTCACCCTCTTCTGAAAATGAAGAGTCAAAGGATCAGAGGGAGGAACCTCATGAAGGTCTAAGTGATGAGCCCCTAGAACCTGTTGAAGAGTTGGAAATAACTCTTGAAGAAACTCCATCCAAAAGGAAGCCAAATGTTAGAATACGAATGGATGTGATCATTTTACCATCGACAATATCACTATTGTCACCCAACCATAGGCTGTAGCCACCCTCTGAGCACCTTAACCTTGACTGAGAATCATTCTGGAAGAAAACCCTAGGCTAGATATCCAAACAAAGGGTAGCGCACCTTTCCCCAAGGATAGCGCACCAACAAGAGATGATCAGATAGTCCAAACCCTAACCAAGAGATAGTCTAAGCCAAACGTGATCTGCTAGCTGTAGTAGTTGCAATGGTAGCTCTCCTACAAACTTATGCACAAAACTGGGCACTGCAGTGCACACAAGTGCTGCTCTTCAATTATGAGACTGCCTGCTAGAATGAAGAATGGGCTCCTATATTTATAGTAATACTGGCTAACTGCTTGGGCTGACTTCTCATTCTGGGTATTTGTCTATTCAGTATATATTATTTCTTTTGGCCGACTTCTTCTCTTGGAGGCTAATAACCTAATACAAATTATCCTCTTGAGCTGACATGTCTTCTAGGGTTATTATCCAACTCATTAGGGTTTCTTCTTTCTTCCCAAAATATTCTATTCTCGTCAGGTTTACATGTGGAGGTAAATACCTCTCACATCTACCATATTATCAACACTCCCTCCTAGATAGGGAGGTATTATAGGTAATGGTATTGAGTTCAAACATATCATTCACCCGATAGAATCAACATAGTCGTCTATACTATCTCATGATTAGATCATGAGCACCATCATCACTATCAGTGTCATCAGCTGCATCATCTCTCAGAACCATACTCTATCTGAGTAATCATACATGATTCTCACTCCACATAGTGACAAAAGATCCATTCTTCTAATCTAGAAGAATAAATGTTCTGAACCATTTTCTTTCTGGGAAATCTTTGTTCATTGATTATCCATCTAGTTGATAATCATTTTCAATACTGTTGATATTCTTCAAGGCAATCGGAAAAATATCATTCAATAGAACACAACTGTGTCTATCCATAGTAGTACACAACTACAATCCAGTGGTACACTACCACACCAAGTAGCACACATGTACTTGATCCGTGATGTATAGTCACAAACAATGGAACACATCCACCACAGTAGTATACATATACTGTTCTAGAGACATATAGTCTTCATAACAATCATCTGATATCAACCTGCATAGAAACAATGTTATGATATAAAATGAATCATTTGGGCTATTCTTCCACTCACATCCGTGAGATCTTGGAAGAGCATCTGCCCTCAGAAGGTAAAACATCAATGATGAGATATCTGGAATATTCTTCTCAATCAAGGAAGGATAATTGTCTTGATTTATGAGCCTGGACCATTCCCCACCCTGGGCCATTCTTCCAACACTAGACAAAGTGTAACCTGGAGAGAATGAGTCTGCCCTAAGGAATGTTTGTCCCTGATTGATGAACTTGGACCAGTCCCCACCCTGGGCCATTCCTCTAGCACTAAACAAAGTGAAACCTGGAGAGACTGAATCCACCCTAAGGAATGACTATCCAGACCATTTCCCATGTTAACCACAAGAGAAAATTTTTGTCCTGCACCAACCTCCAAAACGGACCACTCCTCATGTTAACCACAATGGGAAGTCACTGTCCGACGAGGCGGGCCAGTCTTCTTGAGTAACCCTCAAGAAGAGAGACTGCTCTAGACCACTCCCCATGTTAACCACAATGGGAAGTCATTGTCTATGGTACATCAACAATCTGGACCATTTTCCGAACTTGAAAATGTCTATCCGTCAGAAATCTCAATCCACTTTCCAAACTTGAAAGAATCTGCTCATCATATCCATCAATCAATAATACATCAGTGCTTCCTCCCAACCTGGGAGTCATCTCTTCCTTCTTCAATAAGGAAGTTGTCTCCACGAGCTCCATCTTGAGTACGCAAACTCTTTCATCTTGAATAGAGGCTTTATCAAAATGTTTGTTTATCTTCTCATCTGTGGAGATATGTATTGGAGAACCACTTTCTCCTTTCCGGACATCATCATGGATAATGTAATGCTTGATTTCAAATGTACTTCGGTCTAGAACACTGGTCTTCTCTGAAGGCTTTATGTAGCTTTGATCAATAAAGTATATCATTCTTGGAAAACTGGAACATATCAATGTGATACTTCTTCTATCATCATGAGATCTGATCTTCTGAGTAATCATATTGATACAATATCTCTGTTATAGAAAATATTCACCATGCTTCTGTTGTGCACTGGAGGTTCTCCACCAAGTTATTGTCTTCCATCTTGCATACAAGGGTCTCTTTCTGGTATGCCTCAAGGTATTGAGGTTGCTCTTCATATGCTCTTTGTTCAATTTCTCTGGAGAACATTCTTTGCATTCATCTGATGTAGAACTCCAACCCATGGATATTGTGAATGATATAAAGACTCATGTAGAGGTATGTTTGGTTTACTGGAACAAGTAATCGTCATAGTCTTGTCCCTCCATCTGGGAGAACCTCTAGTTCGGGATCTTGCAATGCTTGCATATATACACTATTATTCATCACAACTTTCATTTCCTTTACTTGATTGTTTTTAGTGAGTTCATATCAGGTTGGTAATCTTGTGATTCTTAATGATTGGTTGTTCTGGCTTCTCTTTCTTTCTTGGAATCTTCATGTTCTTCCTAATGTTTTTCTTTAGCTCTTGGGAGTTTCTTATAGATTCCATGCCCTAAATATTCCACTTCTTCCTTTCATTATAGAATCATGGATGTTGATGGACAACCAGGGATACTTTAAGAATTCTCTTCGAAGAAGACTTCTTTTGAGGTTGAACTGAACACGTACTGTCTTTCATGGCTACTACCATGGATATATATTTCATCATCTTCAATGGATCATAAGATTAGCTCCCTCCTAATCCTTTCTTCATGTATAAGTGCATATAATCGGCTCCCTCCGTCTAACAGAGTCCACGTTTCTGTTTGCATCCTTATTGTCTTCTTCAATATATAATCGGCTCCCTCTGTCCAACATAGTCCACACTTCCATATTATTGTCTTCTGTAAAACGTCATAAGTCTTTCTCCTTTTTTCTCTTGATTGTTGATTTATTTCTGTCTTTGCTTCTTCTAAGTCTCTTCATGATTGATTTTGATTTCGGCTTATCCTGTAATAGCTTCCACATGATTTGTTTGATGTATTTCATCCTTTCATGTGTATTATCTAACTTATATAATGATAGCAATCCTTATCTTTTTGTTCTTCCATAAGTATAGTTCTTCTTAGAACATATTATCTTCTAAGAGATAGATATACAAGATATGTACAAAGACTATGCAAACAAGATATGTACAAGAAATAATTAGAGTATTGTTACCTTCAGAAGAAGAAGTCCCTTTCATCCTACTTAGTCTTCTTTGTAGGTTCCTTTTCTTCAGAAACTGATGCTTCATGTTTCTCCTTCCTTTTATTTATCTCGGGACAATGATTCTTGTAGTGACCATACTTTCAACAGTTGAAGCATTGTATATATGAAATATCTTTCTCTTGATTTGTCTTCCTCTTTGAACCAAACTTCCTTTTGTTCTAGAAATTCTTGAATCTTGCTATGAAGGCTTGATCATCGTACTTCTTTTGGGGTTTCTATTTTGCATTGATCCTGGATTCTTCTTGAGCACAACAAGTCCAAAGTTCTTCAAATGTAGGATACTCCTTCCTTGTGTTCATGATTGCGGCAAATGCATCCCACATCTTGGGAAGACCATTGAGTACTATGTTTACCAATTCCTTCTATGAAATGATCTCTTCAATAGCTTTTAGTTGATCTCTTAACTACGAGATTCTCACAAAGTATGATGTTATGATGTCATCATCATTCATCTTCATGTCACGGAGCTCATTCTTCAGACTCATTACTTGTCCAATGTTTTTGACTGAGAAGAGGTTTGTTAGGGCATTGTACATATTCTTCAATGAGTCAATATGGGATATGTAGGGTATCAAGTGGTATTTTATAGATTCCACTATGTTACTCATAGCATTGATGTCACCATCTTTGAACTTCTCCATAACTGCAACATTCTGCAGTTCCTTCTCTTCCTTCTTCAAACTCTGGTTTTACAATCTTTCCTTTCACAATATCCAACACTTTATTCTTGGCAAGGATGAGGTCAATCCTTGTCTTCCATGCTCTGATGTTAGAAGCTCCATATAACTTGTTTTATGATTTCATAGAGTAAGTCATGGCTGCTTTAACTTGGTCAACCTTAGATCTGATAAAAAACTCAAACTTGACGTCTTGGCTTGCTGAGAGTACCAGGAGATGCGTTATGCTATGACGCACTGATCTATCTAGAAATTAGGTCAATCCCTTCACTTAAGGTTCCTCAATGAGAGGATTAGGGTTTCTGCAACTGCACCTACTAGTAACCCTAGCGACAGTGCTATGGTGACTTCTCCTGCTAGAAACCCTAGAGACAGTTCTTCAATGAGCTTAATATCCTTACGGCTATGTTTCCTTCTAGAGGTTAGACTGAATAAAGGAGGTGTGGGCCCATAACCTATTAGAATATGAATGGATGTGCTCGTTTTACCATCGACAATATCACTATTTTCACCCAACCATAGGCCGTAGCCACCCTCGAAGCACCTTAACCTTGACTGAGAATCATTCTGGAAGCAAACCATAGGATAGATAGCCAAACAAAGGGTAGCGCACCTTTCCCCAAGGATATACCAACAAGATATGATCAGATAGTCCAAACCCTAACTAAGAGATATTCCAAGCCAAACATGATCTACTAGTTGCAGAAGATGCAATGGAAACTCTCCTCCAAACCTGCGCACAAAAATGGGCACTGCAGTGCACACAAGTGTTGCTCTGCAATTCTGAGACTGCCTGCTAGAATGAAGACTGGCCTCCTGTATTTATAATACTGGATAACTGCCTGGGCCGACTTCTCATTCTGGGTATCTGTCTGTTCAATATATATTATTTCTTATGGATGACTTCTTCTCTTGGAGGCCAATAACCTAATACAAATTATCCTCTTGAGTCGACATGTCTTCTAAGGTTATTAGCCAACTCATTAGGGTTTCTTCTTTCTTCCCGAAATATTCTATTCTCTTCAGGTTTACACATTGAGGTAAATACCTCCCGCAACTACCATAATATCAACACCAACATGGCTTAAAGAAACAATGCAGGAAGACAAAAATATAGTTGTTGCCAAAGGAACTTTCAGGGAAAGTAAGATGCCTCGTAGATATGGAGGCTATGTTGCACTAATGGGCAACATTAATGATTTCGAGCCTTCTTAATTTGAAGAAGCAAATAAATTACAAATGTGGAAGGACACCATGCTTGAGGAATACGAGTCTATTTTAAAGAACAATGTATGGGACATTGTGTCGAGGCCAAAGGACAAATCAATGGTCTCTTCCAAATGGGTCTATAAGATCAAACATGCAGCTGATGGGAGTGTGGAAAAGTTCAAAGAAATATTTGTAGCTAGAGACTTCTCTCAGAAAGAAGGAATTGACTACGAAGATAATTTTGATACTGTAGATAGGTATACCTCCATTCGAGTTATTATTGCATTAGCTTTAGTTCTTGGTTGGAAAGTACATCAGATGGATGTAAAACCATCATTATTAAATGTAAAGGTTGAACATGAGGTTATGTGGAACCACTAGATGGTTTTGTATTGCATAACAAAGGAACTTATTATTTAATCTAAGGAATGCCTTGTATGGTCTTAAGCAGGCTCCCAGAGTTTGGTATGATAGGATTGATGGCTTTCTTAAAAGCCTGAGATTTCAAAAAAGTGATGTTGATGCTAATCTGTGTTAAAATAATGTAACTGCAAAGTGTATTATTATTATTATTTGATATATTATTTATTGGATCAATCTCCATTGTGGATTGATCATGTTGGCTATTGTAAAAGGACCAAATCCCCTTTTGCGGATTGGTCATAATGTAATTGTAATAGGCAGAAAGAGAAGTCGGCCCCATAATATATCAAAGAGGCCCTAGAATATAATAAAGGTGGTTATAACCACCCAGGAGAATAAGTCAGCCCTGCCAGTGAAAGGACACTCCCACATGTGCCAGTCTTGTATAAATAAAGAGGCTAGCAACTCACTTAGACACACACTCACGTGTTTATTGAGAGACAAGTTTCGGAGCTGCAATTGGAGAAGAGAGAGAGAGAGAGAGAGAGAGAGAGAGAGAGAGAGATATTTGGGAGAGAACATTCTGTACTTGTTTAAGTTATCTCTTGGCATTGTATTGGCTATCTATAATAAGGAAGTTTTGTTGGGTTTTCTTCCCCTAGAGGGTTTCCCAGGATAAATGATGCATCTCTTGTGATTGTGTATTTCTTAGTGATCTTGTCTTATGTTGTTGTTATTTATTGAAATGAAAAGAACTATAATAATGGATTAAACATTAACATGGTATCAGAGCCAAGATGAAGAGAGCATATTTCACAAGAGAAAAGTGAAAAACATCACTGTTACCGTACATAAAAATTAGGGATTTTTGTTCGTGAGGTATTTTAGCCCTAAAACCATCTAGAAAAGTGTGCCCTCCCCCAAGGATCATTTTGGCACCTTCAACACACCTTTTCAATGGCTAGATCTCCCAGAAAGTGAGACCTTAGTTTCACAAAGTACAAGAAAACCAGAGTACCAGAAGTACCAGAGTACTAGAAGTAGCAAAAAACCAGAAGCACCAGTCCAAAATCTGCAGATCAAGTTTGAGGGGGTAAAAGTTGGATTTTCAAAAATCTGACTGCACCATCTTACTCGCCTTAGTTCAGCACATCTATCCCCTGGATCAAAATTTCAAAATTCAAAGTTTGAAAAATTAGGGTTTCCTCATAAAACCCTAAGTTGCAATTGCAGTTGCAGTCTCAGAACCAGTTGCAGTTGCAGTCGTACTACCAGTTTCCATCACCCTTGAAGTTTTTAAAGAGTTGGTAATGATTATCGCTGCTGCCAGATGGTGCCACCACCTGCAAATGCTATTAGAGCGTATTGTCTTAGTATAAAAGACAAGTTGAAGAAAGCACTCGTCATATTGAGTGAAGGAGACTCGAAAGAAAAAAAAGCACTCATTCATGAGGACAAGGCTCCAGGTTTGATTAATCAAGTTAATAAGATTCAAAGGTACACATGACAAGTTGATGACTATAGTTGAGATATCCGTCTTTGTAAAGTATCATACTTGATAGCATGAGAGAATATAGAGATAAATGCTTAACTTAATCAATTGTCTGATGCAAGTAACACCTCCTCTAGGAATAATCTCGTTTGTTTGTTCCAGGTTGCCGTGGAGGAATGTTTGATCACAACACTATGAGAGTGTTGACCTCATTTTCATATTGTATTCCTTACCTTTAATATTTTCTTCAGACAAGTTACAAGTGATATCTCTAAAGGAGCTACTGTGATGATTGTTCATGCTATTACCTTATATTATCAAAAGGATATTACTCTTTCTTGCTATTTTGTTGACATTGTTCCAGGTCATAGGTAATAACCCCGAGGAAGAAATAGTGAAGGTTGCAGAAGGAAATGTGTTAAAGGAGAAACCTTAAATGAAGCAATCATCATTGGAAGTGAAGAAAATGGCTTGTATAAACTAAAGGGTCACTTAGAGGCTGCCATGACCCACGCCATTGAAAACTCATGTGAACTTTGGCATAGAAGATTATCTCACATCAACTACAAGGCGCTACCATACATATGCAAAGTGGTCACATGTTTACTAGAACTCAAGGTTGACCATGAAGGCATATGAAATGGATGTGCACAAGGGAAGAACATCAAGAACCATTTTCCGAAGAGAGACAACAAAGCAGAAGGAGCCCTAGAGCTCATTCATTCAGATGTATGTGGCCCAATGCCATCATCCTCCATTAGTGGTGTTCAACAAGTTCAAGGAATTTAAATCCTTGATAAAGAATCTTTTTGAAAGAAAGATCAATATACTCAGGTCAGAAAATGGAGGAGAATATACCTCAAAAGAGTTTTTGAACTTCTGTAAAGATGTTGGGATCAAGAGGGAACTCACTACTCCCTATAATCCCCAGCAAAACAATGTAGTTGAACAAAAGAACAAAATGATAATGGAAGTTGTGAAGACTATGATCCATGATCAAGATCTTCCTATGTGATTATGGGCAGAAGCAACAATGACAACTGTATATGTGCAAAACTGATTGTCCCATAGTGCACTTGGGCTCAAGACCCCGTAAGAGATGTTCATCGAAAATTAGCCAGACGTAAGCCATCTCAAAATATTTAGCTGCCCAGTATTTATTCATATACCGAAAGAGAAGAGAAACAAGCTGGAACCTTCAGGAAAGAAGGGAATATTTGTGGGATACCGTGAGGTCTCCAAGGCCTTCAAAATCTATATACCAGGTCACCATCACATTGATATCAGCATGGATGTGACCTTTTATGAAGATGTAGTGCTCAAGAAATCAAGAAGATGTCAGCTTGAAAAAGTATATGAAGAGGAACCCGTAATCCCTAGAATTGTAGGGAGGGAGGTTCCCAGAGCCGCATAACTAGTGAGGGAAGTCGTAAATTCCCTTGATGAGGAAATTATAGAATACCATGATATATTAGAAGTTCAAGAACCTCCTCAGATGACGATCCTCCATAAAACAAATCCAACTTGGGCTAGAGAGATTATTCAAGATGGAGAAAAGTATGGTATTGCCCAAGGAACCACAAGACAGGTGAAAAGACCAAAGCCATTCTCCAGTTATATGGCTTTGATGTGTGACCTCCTAGAGAAGGAGCCTACCTTCTTTGAAGAATCCATTCAGATGAAAGAATGGGCAGATGCCATGACAGAGGAATACCAATCCATAATAAAGACTGATGTATGGGAAATAGTTCCCAGACCGAAGAGTAAAGACGTGGTATCCTCCAAATGGCTCTTCAAAATAAAACATGTTGTTGATGGAAGTATTGAGAAGTATAAATAAATATTTGTTGCTCGTGACTTTTCTCAAAAGGAAGGCATTGACTATGAAGATACATTCTCTCTAGTATCTAGATACACTTTGATCAGAACCATCATAGTTCTTGCAGCTAAGATGAAGTGGAAGTTACACCAGATGGACGTGAAGACAACTTTCTTAAATGGTGTCATAGAAGAGGAAGTGTATATAGAGAAACCTCAAGGATTTGAAGTTGAAGACATGAAGTCTCATGTCTACAGGTTGAAGAAAGCCTTATATGGATTAAAGTAAGCCCCTAGATCTTGGTATGGCCATATAGACATTTTTCTGACGAGCTTAGGATTTAACAAGAGTAAAGCAGACTCTAACCTCTACTTCAAGGTTATGAATGATGAGCCAACAATACTATTACTATATGTGGATGACGTATTCTTAACCGGAGAAGAAAAGCTCATCACTGAATGCAAGAAGAGACTTGCCTCAGAATTTGAAATGAAAGACCTTGGCCTAATGCATTATTTCTTAGGTCTTGAGGTATGGCAGAGTCTAGAGAGGATGTTCCTTAACCAAGGGAAGTATGCATTCTAAATCCTTAAGAGATTCGACATGTTGGAATGCAAGTCCATGAATACACCCATGGAATTGAAGATGAAGTTGTTGGTCGACTTTTCGTCAGAATTGATTGATGCCATGTTGTACAGACAGATTATTGGATCGTTGATGTACCTGACGAAAACCAAAAAAGACATTTGTTTTTTTGTGAACACCTTGAGTCAGTTTCTGGTAGAACCCAAACATGTTCACCTAGTGGCTGAAAAACATGTGATAAGGTACCTTAAGGGTACAATATATTGTGGTCTTAGCTATGATGGAGATCATGATTTCACATTGAGTGGATATACTGATGTAGATTGGGCAGGAAGAGTTTCTGACAGGAAAAACACTTCATGATGTTGTTTTAGTTTGGGATCAACCATGATCTCGTGGCAGAGTAGGAAGCAATCCAACATTGCTCTCAGCACAACGTAAGCAGAATACATTGCTGCATGTTCTGCCAGCTGCGAAGCTATGTGGCTTCAAAAGTTGCTAACTGATCTATTTGACCTAGAAGCAACCATGATCCTATGTGACAACCAGAGATAAATAAATATGACAGAGAATCCTGTATCCCATTAAAGGTCGAAGAACATAGAGATCCGATATCATTACATTTGTGACATGGTGCAGAGAGGAGCCATAAAGCTCCAGTACATTAGCACGAATGAACAGGTTGTTGATGTGTTGACCAAGCCTCTATCTCGTGTAAAGTTTGAGCACTTTCGAGATAAGCTTGGTATAGTCCGAAAGGACCTTCCTCGAAAGGGGGAGTAGTTGTTGTGATGCGACATCTCTTTCTTCCAGCTTTATTGCTGTGACGTAAAACAAGATGATGTAATGAAACTAGAACTATGCTTCCGGCTTGACAACTGCAACGTAAAGCCAGTATGGTATCCTGCTTCCATCTTGATTGTTGTGACGTAAAGCAGGATGAGTATCTTGCTTCCAACCTTATTTTTGTGACGTAAAGAAAGAAGATGTGATGAGACTAGTACTGTGCTTCTGGACTGATAGCTATGACGTAAAGCCAGTCTAGTATCTTTCTTTGAACTTGATGGTTGTGACGTAAAGAAAAAATATGTGATGAGACTAGTACTGTGCTTCCAGCTTGACAGCTGTGACGTAAATCCGGTCTAGTATCTTGCTTCCAACTTGATGGTTGTGACGTAAAACAAGAATATGTGATGAGACTAGTACTGTGCTTCTGGTTTGACAAATGTGATGTAAAGCTAGTCTAGTATCTTTCTTCCAACCTGATGGTTGTGATGTAAAGCAAGAAGATGTGATGAGACTAGCACTTTTCTTCTAGCTTGAGAAGATGTAACATAAAGCCAGTCTAGTATCTTGCTTCCAGCTTAAGTGTTGTGACGTAAAGAAAGATGTTGAGATGAGACTAGTACTGTGCTTCCAGCGTGAGAAGTTGTGACATAAAGCCAGTCTAGTATCTTGCTTCCAGCTTAAGTGTTGTGACGTAAAGAAAGACGTTGAGATGAGACTAGTACTGTGCTTACAACTTGAGAAGTTGTGACGTAAATCTAGTCTAGTATCTTGCTTTGCTTCCATCTTAAGTGTTGTGACGTAAAGCAAGACGTTGATATGAGACTAGTACTGTGCTTCCATCTTGAGAAGTTGTGACATAAAGCCAGTCTAGTATCTTGCTTCCAGCTTGATTTTTGTGACGTAAAGAAAGACGAGTACTGAGCTTCCAGCTTGATAGCTGTGACATAAATCCAGTCCTATATTATGATGAGCCAGCCTTGTGTTGTGATGATGATGATGTATCAGTTTTATACTAATACATATTGATGCAGATGATGATTGCATTCCTTTGAGAATGACGATGTTGCCGATGAAGAAAAGTTCCGATGATTTATAGATACACCAGTCAATGTTCCAAGATGATATTGATGATGTTGTCCTTCTGATGTTGTTGATGATAAAGGTCTCTCTCTCATCTAATGTTGTTGAAGAATACCCTTCTTGTTAAGGGGGAGTGTTGAAATAATGTAACTGCAAAGTGTATTCTTATTCTTATTTGATATATTATTTATTGGATCAATCCCCATTGTGGATTGATAATGTCGCCTAATGTAAAAGGACCAAATCCCCTTTTGCAGATTGTTCATAATGTAATTGTAATAGGCAGAAAGAGGAGTTAGCCCCAGAATATATCAAAGAGGCCCCATAATATAATAAAGGTGGTTATAACCACCCAGGAGAAGAAGTTGGCCTTGCCAGTGAAAGGACACTCCCACACGTGCTAGTCTTATATAAATAAAGAGGCTAGCACCTCACTTAGACACACACTCACTTGTTTATTGAGAGACAAGTTTCAAAGCTGCAGTTGGAGAAGAGAGAGAGAGAGAGAGGCACATCTTTGGGAGAGGACATTTTGTACTTGTTTAAGTTATCTCTTGGCATTGTATTAGCTATCTATAATAAGGAAGTTTTGCTGGGTTTTCTTCCCCTAGAGGGTTTCCTAGGATAAATTATGTGTCTCTTGTTATTGTGTATTTCTTAGTGATCTTATCTTATGTTGCTGTTATTTATTGAAATGAAAAGAACTATAATAATGGCTTAAACATTAACAATCTGTACTTCAAGGTAATGGGGAACTAGATTGTTATATTAATCCTATATGTGTATGATCTATTTCTGATAGGAGATGAAGGAATAATAGCCTGATGTAAGAGGGATCTAATCTCAGAATTTGAGATGAAATACTTAGGCTTGATGCATTACTTCCTAGGATTGGAAGTTTGGCAAAGACATAGAAATATTTCTGGCACAAGGTAAATACAAAGTGGATGTGTTAAATAGGTTTGGTATGATGGATTGTAAATCCATGTCTACTTCAATGATTACCAACCCGAGGAAGCTACATGATTATGATATAGGTTTATAAGAAGCTGATTGTATAATTGATGTATATGATCCATACCATGCCAAATATATGATATGCAGTGATTGCATTGAGTCAGTTCATGGTTGAACCGAGATAAAGACATTGGGTGGCAACAAAGCACATCTTCAGATATCTTAGAGGGACCATTACCTATGGTCTAAGATATACATCCAATGGTGGTTTGTTTTTACATGGGTATGAAGATGCTGACTGGGCATGAAGCCTAGTGGACCGGAAGAGTACTTCCAGATACTTCTTCAGTTTAGGATCCGCTATGATCTCATGGTCAAGAAGGAAACATATATCCATTGCACGTAGTACAGTAGAGGTTGAGTACATTGCATCAAGTGATGCTATCAGGGAAGCAATATGACTCAAAAAATTGGTTTTTGGGTTGTTTGGTGATATGAAAGAGATGGCGATGGTTCACTGTGAAAATCAAAGTTGCATAAAGATGATAGAGAATCTGGTATTTCATGACAGGTAAAAGGATATTGTAATGAAATACCATTACATCAAATAAATGATACAGATAAAAAATGTAAAGCTATGGTATATAGCCATGAGTGAGCAGGTAGTTGATATCTTGACCAAGCCATGGCCATTGAGACAATTTGTGTAGCTGAGAGGTAAGCTTGGTGTGGCTGAGAATGACTCCCTCGCTAAGAGGGAGTGTTAAATTTGACAGCATCAACAATCATTATACAATGAGAGACCATGTGGGGCACATTGAGGCTAGCTAGAGAGATTTGGAGAATCAACTAGTCTTGTGAGGTATTGATAAAATCCAAGGGGAATGTAAAAGCTCTGTGAGTCAAACCAAAAGTCAGGATGAACGAGATGATATATGATCTTGTGAGTCTAGCCAAGGAAAAGGAAGAGGCCTTGTAAGTCTAAGACAAAATTCAAGATGTGATTCTAAGTGAAAAAGTCAGGGGAACACACAACCTTTTTGAGCCTAGACAAAATCCTTGTGAGGTATTGACAAAAGTCAGGGGGAATGTACAACCCTTGTGAGTCAAACCAAAAGTCAAGGTAGAGTCAATGCAAAATTAAAAGGGAACATACAAACTTTGTGAGCTTGACTGATGTGAGGTGATCCTTTATGGTACTTGTTGTGAGCCTATTGGAGATGGCCACTCTAATATGTCACTTTAGCATTTGACCTTATGATAAGACGATCACATGGTATGGAAAATAATCTTCTTTATTATTGTAAATAATGCTATGTATGTAGGATGGAACCATGTGTAAAGAGAGAGAGAGTGAAATGATGTATACATGATGTATAATGTGCTTTCTTAAATATGTAATTAGTCTAAATGACTAAATTTGTAATTCAAATAGTCTAAAAGACTAAATTCAATGTAATATTGAATTAATAGGATAAAATCCTAAGTTGTAAACTTATGAATATGAAAAGTGGTTAAGTTGTCAACTTAACTCAAGAAGAAAATAATAATCCCTAGTGCTTCCAGAGAGTGGTTATGACCCAACATGAAATTATATCTAACGAGGAAGGAAAAGAATAAAATATCATCAAAGTAATTCGCTCCACACACATGAGTTTTACTTCATCAAACCCTAGCCTCCACCTTTCAAGTTTTCAACAAGTTTTTAGGTTTCCATATTTGCAGGGCTTGATCTATCTCTACAGGTGTATGTTGGGGATAAATATTGGTTCATTCAAAATCCCTTGATCTCCTCTTCCTGGCCACAGTGAGTGATTGGGGAGGAAAAATATGAATCTCAGTAGATCTAAGAAAGAAGTCAACCAACTAGTTTTCCAACAAGGGTTTTCATAACTTCAAATTTGAAGGGTTAGATATGCACATTAAAGAAAGATATTGAACGACATTTAATACCAGGTTATTCTTGCATATTGAGAGTTGAATGCAAAAGGAACAAATCAGTTGGGAATAGTCAACAAGGAGATTGATCCAATTAAATAAATGACTGCAAAATTTTGTGTGGATTGCGGAAAAGTTTCGGCCTCTTCATATCTAGCAAATTATAGCCAAGTGTTGGGTCTAAGAAGCAAGGATAAGTCTTTTCATGGTCATATATATAGGTATCTTGATCATATATAATAGCAGGAACATTTGTAAGGTCTCTAACGTCCTCTCTCTTGATGTACTGTAGAGCCCCTTGAGGTTTTGTATTTCCTAAAATCTTATTACATAATAAAAGAAGATTATTTTGCTGGGGGTTTTCTCCTTGAATAGGGTTTCCATAGGGTATATGTGTTGTTGATGTGTATGCTTGTGGATCTACATGGTTATTTCTATTCATTTTTTATTCTGTATAGTTGAGATATATTAAGATGGAATCAAAGTGTTGAAGAAATTAAAGAAATGACCAGTATATTAAATAACGCTCAATAATTTAACATGGTATCAGAGCTAAGGATGTGAAAGATCTTGTTGAATTGAAACAACAAGGTACACATAGATCCAAGAGAACTTGATAACTTTCCAGCGTGAGTTCCATGACATCCTCCATTTCTGTCAGGGTCGAGTATAGGCTTGAAGGAGCTTCCAACTTCAATGTGTGGAAGCTCAGGGTAATGAATATCTTGCAAGATCATGATCTTGAGAAGTATATGACCTCAATGATGGAGGAATCCACCTCTAATGCAGGAAGAGCAGCCTTAAGAAAGAACAAATCAAAGGCCAAGCGAATAATCTTTGACGCAGTCAAATACAGTATAATGTGAGAAATGACTTCATTAATGAATGCCAAGGAATGTATGGATACCTAGGTAAATCTGTATGAGAAAAAGGCACCAAGTCAGAAGAGGAAACTTAAGCAAAAGTTTAAGTATTTGAATATGGAGGAAGGTGAATTTGTTTCATCTTTATGTTCCAGGATAACTCAGATCAAATATCATCTCTTGGTCATAGGTGTCACAGTGGATGATGATGACTTAGTGTAGGCCATATTTGATGGTATTCCTTCTTCATGGGATACTTTATTATCCAACGAGAGTGGGAGAGAGATTCAACCCATGTTTGAGAGGTTATAACATGATTGTCTCAAAGAGGAGAGTCACATTGATACCAGGAGTGAGCCATCCAAAGAAGAGAATTCAACATTAACATCAAGACTCAAGGGAAAGAAGAAGGTCACTTTCCATAAAGGATTTCAGAAGAAGATACATACTAAAGGTACATTCAAAGGAAATAATATTGATACATATAATATTAAATGTTTTAATTACAATAAGTTGGGTCACTTTTCTAGAGATTGTTGGTCTAAGAAGAAAATTCCAAGGAAAGGGAAACACCATGCCTCAATTTATGTGGGCTAAAGGTATCCACCTGAGTACAACATAACCTATTGGGACTCGCAGAGGAGGATTGTATGTTGTGACAAGATAGTCAATTCAAGAGATAGATCATGATGTGACTAGCTCCAATGATTTGTGGCACAAAAGGGTTGGTCATATTCATTACAAAGCACTTCCAGACCTGTAGAATATGGTATGTGGCATGCCCTCTATTTCTTTTAGTAAAAATTAAATTTGTAAAGGATGCATGTTTGGTAAAAATATAAAGAAAGCATTTCCTAGAAATGATAGTAGAGCTCATGGCATTTTATATTTGGTTCATTCTTATGTGTGTGGTCCCATGTCATCTCCCTCTCTTAGTGGTCTCTTGTTTTATGTCATTTTTACTGATGATTTCTCTAGAAAATGTTGGATTTGTTTCCTTAAAGTGAAAAATTACATATTTGATAAGTTTAAAGAATATGAAGCCTTTATTGAAAATAAGACATGGAAACACATCATAACTCTTAGAACAAACAACGGAGGAGAGTTTGAATCTCTCTAGTTTGGGGATTTCTGCAAGGAAGTAGGAATCAAGAGACATTTGACCGTGCCATATATCCCATAGAAAAATGGTGTTGCTGAGAGGGGGAAAATGTGAGGCAAAGAAAGCCATGTTGTTTGGACATGATCTTCCAAATTCCTTATGCACAAAATCTACCTCCACTGCCTTGTATAATCAAAACAGGTTCCCTCGTGATATCTTGAAGGACAAGACTTCTGAAGAGGTATTCTCAGGGACCAAATCTGAAGTAGGGAATCTAAGGA
This sequence comes from Picea engelmannii, assembly GCA_009831015.1. NCBI lineage: Eukaryota > Viridiplantae > Streptophyta > Pinopsida > Pinales > Pinaceae > Picea > Picea engelmannii. Next base: position 383,264 of record ML785457.1, read on the forward strand.
TATTTGGGTGTCCAGTATATATTCATGTCCCTAAGGAAAAGAGGACAAAGATGGAATCCTCAGGAAAGAAAGAATTGTTTTTGGGTACAACGAGAAATCCAAGGCTTATAGGATATATGTACCAGGTCAGAGGCAGATAGAGCTAATCATGGATGTGGCTTTCCATGAGGAAGAAACATTCAATAAATCTAGAGAGCTACAACAAGAATCAAAAGAAATTCAACCAGCTTCCCCCTCTTCTGAAAATGAAGAGTTAGATGATCAAAGGGAGGAACCTCATGAAGGGCCAAGTGATGAGCCCCTAGAACCTACTGAAGGATTGAAAAAAACTCTTGAATAACCTCCAACCAAAAGGAAGACATCATGGATTAAAGAAACAACATAAGAAGCAAAAAAGATAGCTTCTCTCAAAGGAACTTTGAGGGAAATTAAGAGGCCTCATAGTTATGGAAGCTATGTTGCAATGATGAGAAACATTAGTGATGTCGATCCTTATTCATTTCAAGAATCAGTTAAATTAAAAGAGTGGAAGGATTCCATGCTTGAGGAATACATGTCTATTCTAAAGAACAATGTGTGGGACATTGTGTCAATGCCAAAGGAAAAATTAGTGGTCTCTTCCAAATGGGTGTATAAGATCAAACATGCAGTTTATTGGAGTGTGGAAAATCTCAAAGAAATGTTTGTAGCCAGAGGCTTCTCTCAGAAAGAAGGAATTGACTACTATGAGAATTTTTCCCCTGTAGCCAAGTATACCCCCATTCAAGTTATTATTGCATTAGCTTTAGTTCTTAGTTGGAAATTACATTAGATGGATGTAAAAACATCAGTCTTGAATGGAAAGGTTGAATAAGAGGTCTTTGTGTAAAAACCAAATGGTTTTATACTACATAACAAAGACACTCATGTATGCAATCTAGGGAATGCCTGGTATGGTCTTAAGCAGGCTCCTAGAGTTTGGTATGATAGGATTGATAGATTTCATAAAATATCGAGCTTTCAGAAAAGTGATGCTGATGCAAATCTGTACTTCAAGGTAACAGGGAACCAACTTGTTATATTAATCATGTATGTTGATGATCTCTTTCTGATAGGAGATGAAGGGATAATAGCTTGGCATAAGAGGGAGCTAATCTCATAATTTGAGATGAAATACTTAGGTTTGATGCATTACTTCCTAGGATTGAAAGTGTAGCAAAGACAATGCGAGATATTTATGGCACAAGATAAATACACAGTGGATGTGTTAAAGAGGTTTGGTATGATGGATTGTAAATCCATGTCTACTCTGATGATGACCAACCTGAGGAAGCTGCATGATTCTGATACAGGTTCAGATTTAGTGGATCCCACCATGTATAGGAAGCTGATTGGATCATTGATGTATATGATCCATACTAGGCTATATATATGCTATGTAGTGATTGCATTGAGTCGGTTCATGAATGAACTGGGAAAAATACATTGGGTGGTAGCAAAGAACATCTTGAGATATCTTAGAGGGATCATTACCTATGGTCTAAGATATACATCCAACGATGGTTTGTTTCTGCATGGGTATGAAGATGCTAACTGGGAAGGAAGCCCAGTGGACCGGAAGAGTACTTCCAGATACATCTTCAATTTAGGATCCGCTATGATCTCATGGTCAAGAAGGAAACATATATCCATTACACAGAGTACAGTAGAAACTGAGTACATTGCAACAAGTGATGCTAGTAGGGAAGCAACATGGTTCAAATAATTGGTTTTTGAGTTGTTTTGTGATAAGTTAGAGATGATGGTGGTTCACTATGATAATCAAAGTTGCATAAAGCTAACGGATAACCTGGTATTTCATGACAGGTCAAAGAATATTGACATGAAATACCATTACATCAGAGACATGGTGAAGATAAAAAATGTAAAGCTACAATACATAGCCATGAGAGAGAAGGTAGCTGATATCCTAACCAAGCCATTGTAATTGAGACAGTCTGTGCAGTTGAGAGGCAAGATTGGTGTGGTTGAGAATGACTCCCTCGCTGAGAGGGAGTGTTAAATTTGGCAACATCGATAGTCATTCTCCAATGAGAGGCCATGTGGGAAACCTTGAGGCTAGCTAGGGAGATTTGGAGAATCAACCAGTCTTATGAGGTATTGACAAAAGCCAGGGGGAACGTACAACTTTTGTGAGTCAAACCAAAAGTTAGGATGAATGATATGATATATGATCTTGTGAGTCTAGCCAAGGAAAAGGAAGAAGCCTTGTAAGTATAAGACATAAGTGAATATGTGAGGCTAAGTGCAAAATTCAGGGGGAACAAACAAACTCTATGAGTCTAGACACAATCCTTGTGAGGTATTTCCAAAATTCATGGGGAATGTACAACCCTCGTGAGTCAAACCAAAAGTCAAGGTAGAGTCAATGAAACATTCAAAGGGGACATACAACCTTTGTGATCTTGACTGATGTGAGATGATCCTTGATTGTACTTGTTGTGAGCTTGTTAGAGTTGACCACTCTAATAAGTCACTTTAACATTTGACCTTATGATCATATGATTACATGGTATGAAAAATAATCTTCTTTATTATTGTAAATAATGGTATGTATGCAGGATGGGACCATGTGTAAAGAGAGAGAGTGAAATGATGTATACAAGATGTATATTGTGCTTTCTTAAAGATGTAATTAGTCTAAATGACTAAAGTTGTAATTCAAATAATCTAAAATACTAAATTCAATGTGATATTTAATTAATAGGCTAAATTCATAAGTTGCAAACTTATGAATATGAAAAGTGGTTAAGTTGTCAAATTAACTCAAGATTAAAATAATAATCCCTAGGGATTATAGAGTGTGTTTATGAACCAACATCAAATTATATCTAACAAGGAAGGAAAAGCATAAAATATCATCAAATGCATTCTCTCCACACACATGAGTTTTACTTCAGCAAACCCTAGCCGCCACCTTTCAAGTTTTCAACAAGTTTTCAGGTCTCCATCTTTGTAGGGATCGATATATCTCTACAGGTGGAAGTTGGGGATAATTCTTGGTTAAATGTACATTTAAAGGCAAGAATAGTGATACATCTAATATTAAATGTTTTAATTGCAATAAGTTGGGTCACTTTGCTAGAGACTGTTGGTATAAGAAGAAAATTCCAAGGAAAGGGAAACATCATGCCTCAATTGTTGAGGATGATGAATCCAAAAGAAATCATAAAAGTTATTATAATGAAAGACAAAATCGAAAATAATATTACTTGGTTTCTGCTTTATCCAGTACAATTATCACAGGGTTGAGAACTTGGTTAGTAGAAAGTGGTGCATTAAAGCACATGAAAAGATACAAGGAGATCCTTTCATATTTCAAGAAGAAATCTTTTTCATAACAAGTTGAGCTTGGGGATGAAAAATGTTACAAGATAGAGGGAATAGGCTCTATCTCCTTCAGATTCGAATATGGGGCAATGCTTCATGTTGATGAAGTATTATATGTTCTAGGGCTCATGAATAATTTGTTATCAGTTGTAACCCTTGAGGACAAGGGATATTGGGTGATATTCAAGGACGGGAAGACACTTATGTGGGATAAAGGTAGCCACCTGAGTACAATAGAACCTATTGGGACTCACTAAGGAGGATTGTATGTTGTGACATGATAGTCAGTTCAGGAATTAAATCATGATGCGACTAGCTCTAGTGAGTTGTGTCACATAAGGCTTGGTCATATTCATTACAAAGCACTTCCATACCTGTAGAATATGGTATGTGGCATTCCCTCTATTTCTTTTAGTAAAAATGAAATTTGTAAAGGATGCATGCTTGGTAAAAATATAAAGAAAGCATTTCCTAGCAGTGATAGTAGAGGTCATGGAATACTAGATCTAGTTCATTCTGATGTGTGTGGTCCCATGTCATTTCCCTCTCTTGGTTGTTTCTTGTATTACGCCATTTTTATTGATGATTTCTCTAGTAAATGTTGGATCTATTTCGTTAAAGAGAAAAATGACACATTTGATAAGTTTAAACAATATAAAGCCTTTATTGAAAAGCTGACAAGGAAACACATTAGAACTCTTAGAACATAAAATGGAGGAGATTTTGAATCTCTCAAGTTTGATGGTTTTTGCAAGGAAGTAGGAATCAAGAGACAATTGATCGTGCCATATAAACCTCAGCAAAATGGTGTTGCTGAGAGGAAAAACAAAAAAATATGTGAGGCAATGAAAGCCATGATGTTTGACGAGGATCTGCCAAATTCCTTATGGGAATAAGCTACCTCCACTTCCGTGTATATTCATAACAAGTGTCCTCATGATATATTGAAGGACAATACTCCTGAATAGGTCTTCTCAGGGACCAAATCTAAATTAGGGCATCTAAGGATATTTGAGTGTCTAGTATATATTCATGTCCCTAAGGAAAAGAGGACAAAGATGGAATCCTCGGGAAAGAAAGGGTTTTTTGTGGGGTACAATGAGAACTCCAAGGCTTACAGGATATATGTACTAGGTCAGAGGAATATAGAGGTAAGCATGGATGTGAATTTCCATGAGGAAGCTGCATTCAAGAAATCTAGAGAGCTACAACAAGGATCATAAGAACTTCAACAAACTTCACTCTCTTCTGAAAAAGAAGAGTCGGAGGATCAATGGGAGTAACCTCATGAAGGACCAAGTGATGAGACCCTAGAAACTACTGAAGATTTGGAAATAACTCTTGAATAATCTCCAACCAAAAGTAATCCAACATGGCTTAAAAAAACAATGAAGGAAGTAGAAAAGATAGTTTCTCCCAAAAGAATTTTCAGGGAAATTAAGAGGCCTCATAGGTATGGAGGCTACGTTGTAGTGGTGAGAAACATTAGTGATGTCGAGCCTTCTTAATTTGAACAAGTAGATAAATTACAAGTGTGTAAGGACACCATGCTTGAGGAATATAGGTCTATTCTAAAGAAAAATGTCTGGGACATTGTGCCGAGGCCAAAGGACAAATCAATGGTCTCTTCCAAATGGGTCTATAATATAAAACATGTAGCCGATGGGAGTGTGGAAAAGTTCAAAGAAATATTTGTAGCCAAAGGATTCTCTCAAAAAGAAGGAATGGACTATGACGAGAATTTTTCCCCTGTATCCAGGTATAATTCCATTCAAGTTATTATTGCATTAGCTTCAGTTATTGGTTGGAAATTACATTAGATGGATGTAAAAACATAATTCTTGAATGGAAAGGTTGAACAAGAGGTATTTTTGGAACAACTAGATGGTTTTGTACTGCATAACAAAGACACTCATGCATGAAAGATAGGAAAGGCCTTGTATGGTCTTAAGCAGGCTCCCAGAGTTTGGTATGATAGGATTGATGGATTTCTTAAAATCTCGGGCTTTTAGAAAAGTGATGCTGATGTGAATTTGTAGTTCAAGGTAATAGGGAACTATATTTTTATATTAATCTTGTATGTTGATGATCTCTTTCTGATAGGAGATGAAGGGCTAATATACTGGTATCAGACGGAGATAATCTCATAATTTGAGATGAAATACTTAGGATTGATGCATTACTTCCTAGAATTAGAAGTGTGGGAAAGACAGGGTGAGATATTTCTGGCACAAGGTAAATACACAATGGATGTGTTAAAGAGGTTTGGTATGATGGATTTTAAATCCATGTCTACTCCGAGTATTACCAACATATGGAAGCTGCATGATTCTGATACAGGTTCATATTTGGTGGATCCCACCATGTATAGGAAGTTGATTGGATCATTGATGTATATGATCCATACCAGGCCAGCTATATGCTACATGGTGATTGCATTGAGTCATTTCATGGTTGAAACAAGACATAGACACTCGGTGGAAACAAAACACATATTGAGATATCACAGACGGACCATTACCTATGGTCTAAGATATACATCTAGTGGTGGTTTGTTTCTACATGGGTATACAGATGTTGACTGGGCAGCCTAGAGAGTACTTTTAGATACGCCTAGTTTAGGATCTGCTATGATCTCATGGTCAAATAGGAAACATATATCCATTTCACATAGTATAAAATAGGCTGAGTACATTGCAATAAGTGATGCTAGCAGAGAAGCAGTATGGCTTAGAAAATTGGTTTTGGGTTGTTTGGTGATAAGCTAGATACGACGATGGTTCACTGTGATAATCAAAGTTGCATAAAGATGAAAGAGAACCTGATATTTCACGATAGGTCAAAGGATATTGAAATGAAATACTATTACATTAGAGACATGGCCCAAAGAAAAAATGTGAAGCTACAATACATAGCCACGAGTGAGCAGGTAGCCGATATCCTGACCAAGCCATTTCCATTGAGATAGTTTGTGCAGCTGAGAGGTAAGCTTGGTGTGGATGAGAATGATTCCCTCACAGAGAGGGAGTGTTAAAATTTGGAAACATCGATAGTCATTCTCCAATGAGAGGCCATGTGGGCCACCCTGAGGCTAGTGAAGGAGATTTGGAGAATCTACCAGTCTTATGAGGTATTGAAAAAATCCAGGGGGAATGTACAACCTCTGTGAGTCAAACCAAAAGTCAGGATGAACGAGATTCTCTATGATCTTGTGAGTCTAGCCAAGGCATAGGAAGAATCGTTGTAAGTCTAAGACAAAAGTCAAGATGCAAGTCTAAGTGAAAAATTCAAGGGAACGTACAACCTCTGTGATCCTAGACACAAGACTTGTGAGGTATTGAAAAATTTTAGGGGAAACGTACAACCCTTGTGACTCAAACCAAAAGTCAATGTAGAGTCAATGAAAAGTAAAAGTGAATGTACAACCTTTGTGAGCTTGACTGATTTGAAATGATCCTTGATGGTACTTGTTGTGAGCCTGTTAGAGTTGGACACTCTAATAAGTCACTTTAGCATTTGACCTTATGATCAAATGATCACATGGTATGGAAAATAATCTTCTTTATTATTGTAAATAATGCTATGTATGTACGATGAGACCATGTTTAAAGAGAAAGAGTGAAATGATGTATACATGATGTATAATGTGCTTTCTTAAAGATGTAATTAGTATAAATCACTAAAGTTGTATTTCAAATAGTCTAAAATACTAAATTCAGTTTAATATTGAATTAATAGGATAAAATCCTAAGTTGTAAACTTATGAATATGAAAAGTGGTTAAGTTTTCAACTTAACTGTAGAAGAAAATAAGAATCCCTAGCGATTCTAGAGTTGGTTATAACCCAACATCAAATTATATATAATGAGGAAGGATAATAATAAAATATCATCAAAGGCATTTGCTCCACACACATGAGTTTTACTTCAACAAACCTAGCCACCACCTTTCAATTTTTCATCAAGTTTTCAGGTCTCCATCTTTCAAGGGTTCGATCTATCTCTATAGGTGGACATTGGGGATAATTCTTGGTTCGTTGGAAATCCATTGATATACTCTTCCTAGCCATAGTGAGTGCTTGAGGAGGAAAAATATGAATCTCAATATATCTAAGAAAGAAGTCAGCAAACCAGTTTTCCAACAAGGGTTTTCAAAACTTCAACTTTGAAGGGTTTGATCTACACATTGAAGAAGATATTGAAGGGAGTTCAATGCCAAGTTGTAATATTTAATCTTGAGAGTTGAATGCAAAAGGAAAGACTCAATTTGGACTAGCAAACAAAGAGATCAATCCAATTGAATACATGATTGCAGAATTTTGTGTGGACTGGAGAAACGTTCCGACCTCTTCATATCTAGCGAATTACAACCAGGTGTTGGGTCTCAGAAGAAAGGATAAGTCTTTGCAAGTTAATATCTATAGGTATCTTGATCAGATATAATAGAAAGCACATTTTTAAGGTCTCTAGCACCCTCTGTCTTGATGTACTATAGAGCCCCTTGAGGGTTTGTATTTCCTGCAAGCTTATTAAATAATAAAAGACGATTCTTTTGTTGGGGTTTTTCTCCCTATATAGGGTTTCTCCAGTGTATATGTGTTGTTGATGTGTATGATTTTGGATCTACATGGTTATTTCTATTAAGTTGTGATTTTGTATTGTCGAAATATATTAGGCTAGAATCAAAGTGTTGAAGAAATTTAAGAAATACTCTGCATATTAAATCAAGCTCAATAATTTAACATTAGTTGGTCTTTCTTCTTCACTATGTGTTAAGTAATTTTGTTTTATGTCATCCCGTTTTTGCTTAAATGTTATTTTATTTTTTATTTTTATAAGGCCAATTTCGGTCTTGATTTGAGTTTGGACAAGTCCTATCACCATGTTTTATATCACTGATGGACAACAAAGAGTTAACCTAGGCCTACATGTGTAAAGGTGTTGATTGCAAGAATTACAACATTCTTGCAATCAACAAACAAACTTTGTTTTTATGAATTTTCATGGTTTAAAAATATTTTAAAGTTTGAATAAAGTGCATTGGCACCCAAATCACGTTCATTTGTGCCTACTACCCTTGAAATCATGCACATTGGTTTCCCTTTTTCTAGTGGGGAAAATCCCCCTATTACTATACTGGGTCGGAATATAGAGCATTGGCTTTCCTTAAAACACAATCCTAATTATAGGCTACCCCAAACTATCTGAAATCGAAAGACAAGAGAAGGAAAAAGTAAGTTTACCTTAGATCCTATCGTTCAATGTAGACTTCCTTCACCTTTGTAGTTTCTTGGATTGTTGGTCTCCTCCCAAAGATGACCTGCAAGAAACTGATAAAAACAAAGCTACAAGATATACTATCTCTACTTATCAATGTTAGTGTTCAGGTATAAATCTAGATGCATTAATCAAATGAAAGAAAATAAACACAATATTTGGGACACAAAAAAAAATATTTTATTCAGATGAGAAGATTACAATAATTACAACCTTCTTGATGGGAAAAATGCTCCGCGAACCAAGCCCAGGCTCCTCTTACTACTACTCCAAGTGCATCACTCCCATGTCGCCTCTCACAATCAACTGATATAGTTGGGAAAAATGGAAGGGATTGTATAAGGAAAAAGGATGAAGAGGGAACGTTGAGGCCAAATCTCAGAAAGGGCTGCAAAACTTGGGCTAAAAGGGGAAGGGATTTTGGCAAAGTTTCTCTGTTCTCTTTATTTATGTTGAAATGAGACCCCAAGACCTCCTTTTATATGAAAAAAAGATAGTTAATCGGTTTGGGGATGGGCTACAAGGGGTACAATGGTTGGGAAACTGACTATAGCCCATAAAATCTACCAAATTCCTTACAAATTTTTAGTTTTTGCAACTTTTGGAGGTAAACACAGGTTGTTTAGAATTCATCTCATGTATGTGTGTAGGTTGTATAGTCTGCAAATAGCGTGTGTACACGAGCAATAGTGCAGCAAGGTACGTACATGCTCCAAAAAATGTTTTTTTTAAGAGAGAGTCTCAACAGTAATTTGGAAAATTGTGTGAGTAGAAAGTCCAATGCCATGTATGCATAGGTAGAGCATTTTTGGGTTATAATAGATGAACCCTAATGTGTGAGGTCAAAAGAGAAACTTATGGCGGAAATAAATTACAATATCTTTACCAGTGGGAATGCACGGAGTTAAGTGAGCCCGAGACCAGAGTTCCGGAGTGTGCCATCTGAAAAATAATAATAATCTCTCTGAGGCGAGCATACCCATGCTCGAGATGAACTAATCATTGCTGAAAATCAAGTACATTGCAGATCCATGTCATATAAATGTAGTCACAAGCAATAAAAAATGAATCTACATATCAAAATCATTCGATGATATTCAAGTACAATATAATATGCATCTTCAAGAAGTATTCACGCCTATGGTTGGAGATGAGAACACCATATCTTGAGCAACAACTTCAAGATATACAACAACTTAGGTAGGAGTACAATATAAGTGTAAGACTCACTACTATGAGGTCTTCGACATGTCATCGGGGAAAGACCGGAGGATCTCAATCATTAGGTAGATAAATTCATCGATTTTGAATCTGGACTTGACTAGACTCTCGGGATGGATGACTCATGAAGGTCAAGAGACAAAATGAAGAATGGGCGAATCAGGTTGGATAAAAATTCCGTAGGAAAAAAACACGAAAGATGATCATAATTAGGAAACGTAATATTGACATAAGTTTGTGATGTAGGAGGCACCACAAACTCTCCATATGTTTGGAAGAGTAACCAAATGGAGGAGGATGCAACTCTATGTAGCGAGAACAACTTCCTAAGGTTATACTAGATCCCAATGCTTGACAAAAAAACATAAGGATGTGCTATGTCCAAGGGTGACTATCTTTTTTCTGAAAAAAATAATTGATATATCCCGTCCCCTCTTTTTGGAATATTTGATTTTTTTTTCTTTTTCAAATTTTTAACAAGATTGAAAAAGAATAAAAGAATACTACGCTACAAAGGAGGAACAAGTGTCGTGGGCAAGAAAACCAGTTCCAAGCGCATGGAACATATTGATGCTCGGTACAAGGAGACACGTGTAGGATAAGGACACTCGGAGAAAATTCCTCCATGGGTCAAGGTGTCAGATCGCAAAGGCAAAAAGTTCTGCAAGGCTTGTGTTTAAGGAATGCTTTAAAGGTTCAATTGAGAGCAACATGGAACTGAAATTAGGCCAAAGACACAATGATGATACATGTGACGCAATTAAATATGACACAACAAGACTCCTTCCATGTAAAGTTTTACGATCCTAGAGAAGGTAATATCGGTGGTTTTTTCACGTTTAGAGAGGTTAAAAAAATGCTAAAAGAAGACTCCAAAGTGTTCCTTTTTCGCAATTAGTCTAGTCAATTCGAAAAAGGGTTAAACTTATACTAAAAAGACATCTTTTCAAAACCTTTTTAACAAGTGTGATTGAGACAAGATCACTCAGATATCTCTTCAATTTTAAGGAGACTGAAAAGAGATTAACTATGGACTCAAAACCTTTTTCTAGGTTTAGTCTCCTTAGCCCGAAAAATTATAAAATATAACTTAGGAGAACTCTCCCAGTGAGACGAGTCTCTTGAGGCATACCTTTTTTACTAGATAATCTATTGGCTAGAAAAAGGGTTAAACTCATGCCAAATAGATGTTCTTTCTGGACCAGTTAACGAGTGTGAAAGTGATCCAAAATGGATCTAGGAAGGCATAAAAATAAAATTTCTCGGAATCAGACGAAACCAACTCCATTGCATCGGGATCGTCACACCTATTCCGACCATATAATGTTTTCCAAAAATGGACACTGTATGCAAAAGTTATCGCGTTCTGATCGATTTCCCAAACATGCAAAAAAGTTAAGTGGTCAAAGTCAACAGGTCATACTATTGACGTCAACAGTATGTGAACATGACGTCATGATGACGTTAGTAGGGACACATGGTAGCATGAGGAGGTGACATGTGTCACTCGTTTTTGGCATTTTCAAGGGTTGATGTGGACCAATCCCAAATTGACATGTGGCACTATACGAACGTAACATGTGGTTGTACGAAATGTTGATGTGGCCTAGTGACAGGCCGACATGTGGAAGTACAAATGACAGGTGGTAGTACAGATGCTGACATGGCAGGATGATTAGGAAATATGGATGCTAACGTGGAAGGGTGACTAGGCAATACAGATGCTGACGTGGCAACTGACTAGGAAGGGACTTGGAAGTACAGATGCCCATGATGTGGCAAGCTCAAGGTATGACACATGGATGTATGAAAGTGACATGGTAGGATGATAGGACAGTGACGTGGTGATGACTGTGCGCTGACTATGTTGGTGATGTGGTGCTGATTGTGAGATGACTGTGTCGGTGACTGGACTGTATGGTCCAATCACTGGGTGACATGTGGCCTAATCAGAGGGCACCACATGGCACCCTAGATTTAACCAATGTTGGCTAGGTCAATAATTTTTTACCTTCTTGGAATCGAACACCGGACCTATCCTCTAGCCTAATCTTTGAAACAAGCACCAACTGAATGAGCTCCACGTGTTTCTTGTTATACATTTGGATGGATTTGCATTTAAGTTGTGATATGAAGGATTTGTTGGGGTAATTCTCGATCGGCGGGGGCTAGCCGACCGATCGGGGGATATGGACCAGGGGTCAACACCAGAGTTTTGGGCACGAGAGGGGTTAACACTTGGACACATGGCCACATTCACATGACTGGACTTGAAGTTTAGGGGCCAACATGCCAATGCTTAGCCCGAGGCCATATGAAAATGCCCCATATGACCATGAGCCAAACACAGAGGGGCTAGCCCGCCATTTTTCCTAAATGTGGATTTTTCAACTTTATTATATGGATTTTTATGATTAATTATGCTGATTTTATTGGATTTTGCCAATTTTGGGGGGATCTAGAGACTGATTTTAGGCCAGATCTTGGGAGGAAGTTGGGATAGGATCCCCAACTCAAGATCTATATAATTCAGAGGTTTTTGACAGTCCAAAAAGGTTCATATTAGTAGAATGATGATGATTTTGTGAAGCTTGAAGCCATTTTTATGCAGGGAAGCCATTGAGGAAACAAACTTTGGAGGCCAATTCCAGGAGCTATGCTTAACCTTTTTCAGTGCTATTAGTTGTGTTAGATTATTGAGATTGACAAGAACACAACCAAACCATCTTGTAATCCTTTTGATATACTTATGAGTTAATTTTGCAGCATTGAATATTAATAAGAAATCCTCCCTCACTGAGACAAAGGCCTAGAGACATAGGCAATCTTGCCAAACTCGGTTAAGAACCTTGTTGTTATGGTTTCTTTTTATTTATGATTACTTTCTGATATACATTATTTATGATGGCTGAAATATTCTTTCATTAATTTATTCTTCTTCTCTTAATTTCATAAATGGTAATTGAACACATGCTTAAAACTCAACCAAGTCTCTTAAAGATCATTTTTGGATCAAGTGATATCAAAGTAGGTTGATAGTTGGTTGTTTGAGTTTTCACGATTACCAGGGAAAAGGTAAGTTGTAGTGAAGGCTAGATTGTAGAAGGAGATCCATAGATGAGATCAAGAAAGAGGACTTCTCAAAGTGATAAGATGGCATCTGAAGAAGGAATGTCTCAGAACGAGATAGAGTTTCAAAAGTCTTTATTCACCATGTCAGAGATGGTAAAGGTCTTATATGATGATTTCTTGGAACATAAGAGGAATTTTCAAGGGAATCGTCAAAACAAGACAAAAATGAAGAAGGAGAGGATACTCCTAAACCTCCTCCTTCACCTCCTTCATCTCCATCAACTTCTTCTTCTTCAAGTACAAGTGCAAATTTTACCACAAGAAACAATTCCCATAAACATAAACATGATATGCCATTACTTAATCTTGATGTTAAATTTGAATTGCCCATGTATGATGGTGAAGTCAATGCTGAGAGGCTTGATAACTGGGTCAGACAGATGGAAGTTTATTGCAGTGTGCAACAAATCAAAGATGAGGAAACCCAAATCAAGTTGGCAACCCTTCGTCTTGCAGGCACTACATTCATATGGTTGTAGAGTAAGTTGCAACTGTTAATGTTTATGCCATTATTATAGTTCTTTGCATTTCAATATATAACAACAACATAAGAACAAGATCACTGATAAATACACATTCACAAGAGACACATCATTTATCTTGGGAAACCCTCTAGGGGAAGAAAACCCAGTAAAACTTCCTTATTATATATTGCCAATACAATGTCAAGAGATAACTCAAACCAATACAGAAAGTCCTCTCCAAAAGATGCACCACTCTTCTCTCTCTCTCCAACTGGTAAATCGAAACTTGCCTCTCAGAATGAGCAAGTGAGTTGTGTGTCAAAGTGAGGCGCTGACCTCTCTATATATACAAGTCTGGCACATGTGAAGTGTCTTTACTAGCAGGGCCGACTTCTCACTCTGGGTGGGTAAACCCACCTTTATTATATTTTTGGGTCTCAATAATAACTGTTGGGGTCAACTTCCTATTCTTCCTATTACAATTGTCTGTTGACCAATCCGCAAAAGGGGATTTGGTCCTAATACAATAACCGACATGATCAATCCACAATGGGGATTGATCCTATAAATAATATATCAATAATAATAAGAATACTCTTTGTAGTTACATTATTTCAACACTCCCCCTTAACAAGAAGGGTATTCTTCAACAACATCAGGCGAGAGAGGTCTACATCATCAATGGCATCAGGAGGACAGTATTGTCAATATCATCTTGGAACATTGGCTGGCATATCTATAAGTCATCATAAGTTTTCTTCATCGGCAACATCGTCATTCTCAAAAGAATGTCATCATCATCTGCATCAATATGTATCAATATAAAGTGATACCTCATCACAACACTAGGCTGGCCCATCACAGTACTAAAATGGCTCTATGTCACAGTTGTAGATCAGTGTAAGTCACATATTGCTTTACATCTAACAACTAGGTCAGAAGCAAGGTATACATCATCTTTCTTTGCGTCTAACAATTGGGTCAGAAGCAAGGAACACATTATCTTGCTTTACGTCTAACAACTAGGTCATAAGCAAGGAGTCATCTTTCTTTACGTCTAACAATGAGGTCAGAAGTAAGGAACACACACATCATCTTGCTTTATGTCTAACAACGAGGTCAAAAGAAAGGAGTCATCTTTCTTTACGTCTAATAGGGAGGTCAGAAGAAAGGAACACACACATCATCTTGCTTTACGTCTAACAGTGAGGTCAGAAGAAAGGAGTCATCTTGCTTTACATATAACAACGAGGTCAAAATAAAGGAGTCATCTTGCTTTATGTCTAACAGTGAGGTCAGAAGAAAGGAACACACACATCATCTTGATTTACGTCTAACAGTGAGGTAAAAAACAAGGAGTCATATTGCTTTATGTCTAACAGCGAGGTCAGAAGCAAGGAGTCATCTTGCTTTATGTCTAACAACGAGGTCAGAAGAAAGGAACACACACATCATCTTTCTTTACGTCTAACAGTGAGGTCAGAAGCAAGGAATCGTCTTTCTTTACGTCTAACAGCGAGGTCAGAAGCAAGGAACACATATACTCCCCCTTTCAGGGAGGGTCCTTTAGGACTATACCAAGCTTATCTCGAAAGTGTTCAAACTTTACATGAGATAGAGGTTTGGTCAACACATAAACAACCTATTCATCCGTGCTAACATACAGGAGTTTCAAGGCTCCTCTCTGTACCATGTTACAGATGTAATGATAGAAAATCTCTATGTGCTTCGACCTGTCATGGAATACGGGATTCTCTGTCATCTTTATGCAGCTCTGGTTGTCACATAGGATCATGGTTGCTTCCATTTCTAGGTCAAATAGACCGGTCAACAACTTTCAAAGCCATATAGCTTCGCAACTAACAGAACATGCGGAAATGTACTCTGCTTCCACTATGCTGAGAGCAATACTAGATTGCTTCCTACTCTGCCACGAGATCATGGTTGATCCCAAACTGAAACAACATACGGAAGTGCTTTTTCTGTCAGCAACACTTCCTGCCCAATCTGAATCAGCGTATCCACTCAATGTGAAATTATGATCTCCATCATAACTAAGACCACAGTCTAATGTACCTTTAAGGTACCTCATCACATGTTTTGCAGCCACTAGGTGAACATGTCTGGGTTCTACCAGAAACTGACTCAAGGTGTTCACGAAAAAACAAATGTCTGGTCTGGTGTTCGTTAGGTACATCAGTGATCCAATAATCTGTCTATATAGTGTGACATCTTTCAAGTCTGACGAAGTATCGACTAGTAGTTTCAGCTTCGCTTCCATGGGTGTATTCATGGGCTTGCATTCCAACATGTCGAATCTCTTCAGGATTTTGAATGTGTACTTCCCTTGGTTAAGGAATATCCTCTTTGGACTCTTCCATACCTCAAGACCTAGTAAATAGTGCATTAGGCCGAGGTCTTTCATCTCAAATTTTGAAGCAAGTCTCTTCTTACATTCAGTGATGATATTTTCTTCTCCAGTTAAGAATAAGTCATCCACATACAACAATAGTATTACTGGCTCATCGTTCATAATTTTGAAGTAGAGATTTGAATCAGCTTTACTCTTGGTAAATCCCAAGCTTGTCAAGAAATTGTCTATACGGCCATAACAAGCTCTAGGAGCTTGCTTCAATCAGTATAAGGCTTTCTTTAATCTGCAGACATGAGACTTCCTGTCTTCAACCTCAAATCCTTGGGGTTTCTCTATATACACTTCCTCTTCGATAACACCATTTAGGAAGGCTATCTTCATGTCCATCTAATGCAACTTCCATTTCATCTTAGCTGCAAGAGCTATGATGGTTCTAATCGAAGTGTATCTGGCTACAGGAGAAAATGTCTCTTCATTGTCAATGCCTTCTTTCTGGGAAAATCCACGAGCGAAAAATCTTGCTTTATATTTCTCAATACTTCCATTAGCAACATGTTTTATTTTGAAGAGCCATTTTGATGATACCATATCCTTACTTTTTGGTCTAGGAACTATATCCCATACATCGTTATTTATTATGGATTGGTATTCCTCTGTCATGGCATCTGCCCATTCCTTATTTTCAATGGCTTCTTCAAAGTAGGTAGGCTCCTCATCTAGGAGATCACACATCAAAGCTGTGTAACTAGAGAATGGCTTTGGTCTTTTCACCTGTCTCGAGGTTCCTTCTAGAACACCATACTTCTCTCCATCTTGAATAAGCTCTCTTGCCCAAGAAGGCTTTGTTTTATGGGAGAAGGTCATTTGCGGAGGTTCTTGAACTTCTGTTATATCATGGTCTTCAGGAGTTTCCTCATCAGGGGAAGTTAGGACTTCCCTCACTAGTTCTGCAGCTCTAGGAACTTCCCTCATGGAATTTGCAATCCTGGGAATTATGGGTTCCTCTTCATATACTTCTTCAAGATGGAATCTTCTTGATTTCTTAAGTTTTGCTTCTTCATCAAAGGTCACGTCCCTGCTGATATCAATGTGGTGGTGACCTAGTATGTAGATTCTGAAGGCCTTGGAGACCTCACAGTATCCCACAAATATTCCCTTCTTTCCAGAGGGTTCCAACTTGTTTCTTTTATCTTTCAGAATGTGTATGAAGATTGGGCAGCCAAATATTTTGAGATGGCTTACCTCTAGCTTCTTTCCGGTGAACATATCTTCCGGGGTCTTGAACCCAAGTGTGCTATGGGATAATCGGTTCTGCACATAAACAACTGCCATTGTTGCTTCTGCCCATAAGCACATAGGAAGATCTTGATCATGGATCATGATCTTTACAGCTTCCATAATTGTTTTGTTCTTCCTTTCAGCTACACCGTTTTGTTGAGGATTATAGGGAGTAGTGAGTTCCCTCTTGATCCCAATATCTTTGTAGAAGTTCACGAACTCTTTTGATGTATATTATCCTCCATTATCTGACCTGAGTATCTTAATCTTCCTTTCAGAAAGATTCTCTATCAAGTCTTTGAATTCCTTGAACTTGCTGAATACTTCATCTTTAGATTTCAAGAAATATATCCAGGTCTTGCGAGAATAGTCATCAATGAATGATACATAGTATACATACCCACTAATGGAGGATGATGGCATTGGGCCAAACATGTCTGATTGAATGAGTTCCAATACTCCTTCTACTTTGCTATCCCTCTTTGGAAAATGGTTCTTGATATTCTTCCCTTGCGCACATCCATTGCATATGCCTTCTTGATCAACCTTGAGTTCTGGTAAACCTGTGATAGCTTTGCATATGTATGGTAGTGCCTTGTAGTTGATGTGGGCTAATATTCTATGCCAAAGTACGCATGAGTTTTCAATGGCATGGGTCATGGTAGTCTTTGGGTGACCCTTTAGCTTATATAAGCCATTTTCTTCATTTCCAATGATGATTGCTTCATTTATGGTTTTTCCTCTAGCCCACATAAGAACTTCTCCATCTATAAAGGAAACTCTATAGCCTTTCTTATCTAAAGCTGATATGGAAAGTAAGTTCTTCTTCAATCCTGGTACATAGAGTACATCCTTCATCTTTATTGAGTTTTCTTAATCTAGCTTGTAGTTTGATTCTCCCACTCCCTTGATGGGATATTGGTAATCATCTCTAAGTGTCACTTTCTAAGAAAACTTCCTTTTTGAAATACAAGAGAGAGTACTTATCTTACCCGTCATGTGCTTTGATGCACCACTATCAATGAGCCATGTGTCCTCTCTAGGTGTTACCGATCCTGAGAGGGCCGAGATCAAGACATGGTCCTTGATCATCTTTGTAGGTGGATCTTCATCTTCGACTATGTGGGAATGTTGCCTCTTATTATTCCTCTTGTATTCTTCTCATCTGACTGGACAAGAATTCGCCTTGTGTCCCATCTTATCACAATGATAGCATTGTATGGATGAGAGATCTCTTTCTTTGTGTTGTCTTTTCTTCTGAAATCTCCTTGGATGAGATTCTTTGTTATTGAATTTGTTTGATGGTTGAGGCTCTCTATGAGTTTCCCTTTTGAAGTAGGGTTTCTTCCTTCCTCCTTTTGTATGAGTAGCTAGAGCTTGATCATCATCCCTTGCTAGTAGTGCTTCACGGTTAGCTACCCTTGTCTCTTCTTGGATGCATTCTTCCCATAGGCTATCAAATTGCATCTTCACGGCTCTGGCACATATTGTTTGAATGAATGCATCCCAAGGTCTTGTAAGACCATTTAGGGCCATCATTACGAATTCGTCTTCATCTATGGTGTCTCCAATCGCTTTTAACTGTTCTTTAATCTCTAAGATTCTGGAGAAATATTCTTGAATCGTTTATCCTTTCTGCATCTTCGTATTCTTCAATTGATATCTTAGGTTCATATTTCATTTGATGTTATTTCCTTTGTATAATTTTCTTAGAGAATCAAACATCTCTTTCAAAGTGTTCTTGGATGATACATAAGGGATCAGGTGGTCTTTGATTGAATCTACAATGATTCTTTGAGCCCTGATTGAGTCCTTTTGATGCTTTTATTTCTCTACGACATCTTCGGGTTTCGACACTTCTGCTTTGATGAACCTTGCTAGGTCATTCTCTGCAAGGATTAGACCGATCCTATACTTCCAGGCACGGAAGTTGTCTATGCCTTCTAGTTTCTCAATAAGCTTTGTGCTTACAGACATCTTGTACTTGGGGCTATGAAAAATCACCAAAAATGAAAATGCTTAAAATCAATTTTTGACCTTACCAGGAAGTGCGCTTGGCTGAGGCGAGTATCCTGGTGTACTTGGATCTGAGAAAATCCAACTTTTGCCTTTCGAAAATTGATCTGCAGATTTCTAGACTGGTGCTTCTGGTTTTCTGGTACCTCTGGTACTCTGGTACTTCTGGTACTCTGGTTTTCTGGTACTTCTAGTACTTTGTGAAACTAGGGTTTCACTTTACGAGAGATCCAACCACTGAAAAGGTGCGCTGAAGGTGCCAAAATGATCCTTGGGGGAGGGAACAACTTTCTAGGGGGTTTTGGAGATGAAAAGCTTCACTTTTGAAAAACCCTAATTTGTAGGTACGACAACAGTGACGTTTTTCTCTTGTGAAATATGCTTCCTTTAGGTTGGCTCTTATACCATGTTAATGTTTATGCCATTATTATAGTTATTTTCATTTCAATAGATAACAACAACATAAGAACAAGATCACTGAGAAATACACATTCACAAGAGACACAACATTTATCCTGGGAAACCCTCTAGGGGAAGAGAACCCAGTAAAACTTCCTTATTATAGATTGCCAATACAATGTCAAGAGATAACTCAAACCAATAAAGAAAGTACTCTCCAAAATATGTGCCACTCTTCTCTCTCTCCAACTGGTAAATCGAAACTTGCCTCTCAGAATGAGCAAGTGAGTTGTGTGTCAAAGTGAGGTGCTGGCCTCTCTATATATACAGGTCTGGAACGTGTGAAGTGTCTTTACTGGCAGGGCCGACTTTTCACTCTGGGTGGATAAACCCACCTTTATTATATTTCTGGGTCTCAATAATAACTGATGGGGCCAACTTCTTATTCTACCTATTACAATTGTCTGTTGACCAATCCGCAAAAGGGGATTTGGTCCTAATACAATAACCAACATGATCAATCCACAATGGGGATTCATCCCATGAATAATATATCAATAGTAATAAGAATACTCTTTGTAGTTACATTATTTCAACAGAAACATGGTACACAACAAGTTGGTAATGTATTTCCATCATGATAAGATTGTTTTTTTTCACTTAGAAAGCAGTTTAATCCTTTGGGTTATAAGGAAAAATATTTAATTGAATAGTTAAGTCTTAAACTAAGAAAAGGACGAATGGTGCAAGAATACACAGATGAATTTCGTAATATGGCATTAATGTGAAATATTCCATTACATACACAAGAAACTCTTATGAAGTATATAGTAGGTTTACCTGCACATATTCGTAACAATGTATTTATGTTTGGACCTACTAATCTTGATGAGGTTTCTGTCCAAGCAACGTATATTGAAGCAGGGAAACCATGAATTGGTGTATCAGGGGAATTGTCTTCAAGG
Source organism: Picea engelmannii (assembly GCA_009831015.1). Lineage (NCBI taxonomy): Eukaryota > Viridiplantae > Streptophyta > Pinopsida > Pinales > Pinaceae > Picea > Picea engelmannii. The sequence continues at coordinate 403,758 of ML785457.1, forward strand.
AAAGAAGACAAAATAAAGGGGAATGGAAAGAAAGAAAATTCAACGACAATGAAGGAAGGGAAGCTCTCTTCGAAGCATTGCAAGAAATAAGGGAATGCTGATGACTATTGTTGGCAATTGCACCTAGAGAAGAGGTCGAAGTGGTTCACAGAGAGGAAAGGGAGTCAAACAGTTGCAACAACAACATGACCAATAGACTTGGGGTATGATTCAGGTGATGAGACTAAAATCACAACAGTTGATTTGACAGGTAAAATTGGTCATGGATATGATTCTAGAAGTAAATTGTTTCATATAAGGGTCATAATAAAACATATTAATATCGATATATTTATAGATAATGGATCTCAATCTAACTTGATTTCAGAGGAAGTGGTTAAATTGAGATTGGCAACTAAGCTACATCATAAACCTTATTCACTTAAATGGATAAGCAACAATCATAAATTGCACATAACAAAGCAATTCACTTTAAAATTTGCATTTTCATCAAAGTTTGTGGATGAGGTAACATGTGATGTGGTGCCACTAAATGAATCTTGAATGGTCTTAGGCAACCCTTATTCGTATGATCGCAAATAAATATTCTACATGGAACATAATCAATATCACATAACTAAAGAATGCAATGAATCTGTTGTACATTCTCATCACATAAAATCAAGTCAATATCTTCAAACAATGGAACAATTAAGGAAGGCAACTTATGCAAGCAACACACCTATAATTATCCCAAGTAAAGCAGTTGATATTAAGCATGAACATGAGATGGTTTTAGAATGGAAATTCAATCATACTTTTCTTTAAGATAAGCTAATGTGGTGCAAGCACATCAAACATATTATTTCATTTGTAGTCAAAATTCTGATGTTATCGCTGCTAATGTTTTCAACATGGATGATAGTGGCTTCAGTAAGATGTGAACGAGTTCATATGGCTAACAATATGCTCTCAGTTGTCATGGTTGTTTTGAAATTGATTATGATGTGGCAGGTGCACATGATAGAGTTCAAAGACAAAGGACAAGTGGGGTGGCCTATCCTCCACTTGATGACTAGTTAATACCCTTTTGGAGAACCAAAAGGTCTTAGTGGGGAGGCATGATCCAAAATGGATCTAGGAAGGCCTAAAAATCAAAGTTCTTAGAATCATATGAAACTAGTGCCATTGCGTCGGTCTCATTGCACAGATTCTGACCATACAATATTTTCAAAAAATGGACACCGTATGCGAAAGTTATCGCGTTCTGATCGATTTCCCAAACATGTAAAAAAGTCAACTGGTCAAAGTCAATAGGCCGTATTGCTTACGTCAGTAGTACGTCAACATGATGTCAGCAGGGACACGTGGCAGCACGAAGAGGTGACACATGCCACTCATTTTTGACACATTTAGGCGCTGATGTGGACTAATAAAAAAATGACACATGGCATTGTATGGACGTGACACGTGGTTGTATGAAATGAGGATGTGGCCCAATGACATGTCGACACATGGCAGTATGGATGAAAGGTGGAAGTATAGATACTGACGTTCCAAGGTGACTGGGCAGTACAGATGCTGACATGGCAGGGATGATTTTAGGGGCTAAATTTCGCTCATGGGCTAATTTTCCATGTTTTTTCCCAAAAAAAGATTCACTATTCTAAAAATGATTCGCCCAAATTCTATAGGATAAAATTATTTTACCTTAAAAATCCCCAAAATTTTATACAAACTATATAGAATCCTTATAAATTTGAATATTTTTACAAAAAATATCGCCAAACATTTATAGTTGGCATTTGAAGGATTACTAAGATTTGTCAAGGTTTCTACATTTAAAAAAAAAATCCATCCTTAAAATCATCCCTGCATGGCAGGTGGCTTGGTAGTACAGATGTTGATGCGATAGGCTTAGGGTACGACACGTGGATGTATGAGAGTGACATGGCAAGCTGACAGGATGATGACGTGGTGCTGACTATGCACTGACTGTGTCAATGACTGGATTGTACGTTCCAATCACAGGGTGACACGTGGCACCCCTGATTTAGCCAATGTTGGTTGGGTCAAAAATTTGTTACCTCCCGGGAATCAAACACCCAACCTATCCTCCATCCCAATTTACTTGTAGACACCCTTGTGCAAATTCAAAGACACCAACATAAAACTCAAGACCACCAAGTACTTCATTAGAGTTTACATCCTATTTGAAGGTTGATAAAGGGGTTTTGGCTTCTTTTCCTTTTGGCGTTGAGAACTATCACTACCTTGCTATCAATTTGCAAAATTCACTTAAAAGATGCTCTGAATTGTGCCTATTAAACCTGAACACCTTCTGACCTCATTCAGTTTTCCTCCTGCTCAAAATTTACTTGCTCCCATCATTTTCATCTAGCGTTGTGAACGGGCTCATAGAGCATTGGCGAATAGTGTGTTGCGAACTGTTTTGTGAACCCTTTGTTCCAACGTTATTAAAACCCCATTTGTGTGCATCTTTACAATCTCAAATTTTGAAGGACAAATATGCACTCCTCCTAAGCTTGAAGTATGTGTTTTATCAGCTGTTGAGCTAGTTTTAAAAGATTGCATGCATTTTCATGTTGTTCAACTAATATTTGAATTAATGAGAACACCCTATTTAAACTGAGAATTTGTTTGCATTGCCTTTATTTTCAACTCCCAGTTGTTATTCCTTACTATTTATGATTGAAATAGTATCTTCTCTTTACCTCCTGTGTATGGAATAAAATCTATGAAACATTGTTTAATGCCAGCCTATTGAAAGCAGTTTTGACATCAAATATCCTAATCTCATGTTTTCCTTCTTTTCACACATATAGCTTCCATTAAAACTCACAAAAAAAACCATTCTTTAGAAACAATATGGAAGGTCAACAACACAAGAAGGTTCACAAGGGAGGGGATATTGTAAGGACATAACCCTATGACATGAAACTACTTGATTATGAACCATTGATCAAAAAATCCTTTCAGAGAGTAGGTTGCATCAATTTTTGTCAAAAGATGCAGAGGAGGCATCCAGAGATGGCCAAGGTTGCCAACCATGAGAAGTTCCAAGATTAAAAAATGAAGATGTTGAACCTCCATAATCAACATCATTTTGGTCAAATTATTGTTTCATACATTTTACACATTTTGGTTATTGCTATGTTTTGCAAACCTTGATTATTTGATTGGGTGCTTTCTTTTAATCAAGCTTATTAAGATTATGAAGTTTACAACATTTTGGGACACTTGAGACCGTTTTGGGAGGTGTTAAAACATTGGAAAAGTGAAACAGACTGTTACAGGAAAGTTCGTAGTGTCGACGCTTCGAATTGGTAGTTTATGATAGTTTGTAAGCAATTAGAACACAACAAAGGATTGTTTTTCTTGTAACTTTTGAATTCCCATCCGGGTTCCTCTGAAATTTGGTGTGGAGGAAAAACATGGTGTTTTTTACTTTCTGACAAGAATTCATCCTGACCCACTTCGTATTTTTGGAGAAAAGATAAAACCATCACATACATAAAAGTTCACAGTGCATGCTATCACAGGCGTTGCGAACTCTAACAGTCTAATAAATTCAAGTGATGGGAGGGCTTCCAACTATCAGGGAAGGTTCAAATGGTCTCCTAGGAGTGTTTTGGACATGAGGGACATGTGTTCCATCTCCATATCAAGCATAATGACCTGTTTCAATTTTTTTTTATCACAATAGGCAAGATCCCAAAAAATAGGAATTTGTTAGGTTTTTATTGGAATCTTTTGTAACAAGACTCTCAAATGGAGAATGATCCTATGTATCTCCTTGGTTTCGACCTCCTTAGGGTATATAGAGATCATTCACTATATATTAAAGGTATTTTGATAAGGAAAGGGTTTGATTCATGATCCAAGAGGGGAGAGAGACTCATATTTTGATGTTGTCTATGTAACATAGAATATCTCCTATTGCATGTACTAGACCCGAGACACTTTGGATAATAGAAATCAATCATTTTTCCTTATCATCTTGTTTCTATCTTATTATGATTACAGTCTATTGAATGCTTCAATTGAATTTAATTGTATCTCTGTTGCAATGGAGGATCTATTGTGATATTGTTTATGATTATATCAGAGTTTCCTCTTTGATTACAGGAAGTTCTTGTTTCAAAGGGTTTTTCTTCATATGTCTTTCAGTACTACCAGATGTAGATGGTAGGCATATTGCATTTTTCTTATTGATTCTTCCACATATCCATTTTATTTCTTAAAACTTGATCTAAATTACTCAAAGCCTTATTTGTTGGTGCATATTGTATGGAGTGAGATGTGATGACATTATTTCCCTGAGTTTTCATCCATTTAACACCTTATCATAAAAAAATATGTTTAACATCGCGATGGGTGTTGAGCTTACACTTTAGCAGTCAAAGTGTGACTTTTAGTGCTAACACCCTCGCCGCCCCCCCCCCTCTCAATATTCTTGAATATTCTAACACAATTTGGGTTTCTAAATGACAATTCTCTCATGTTGACAATATGTGAGATCTAGTAGTGGAGGCTATATTGTGGATGATTGTTACATGTTCCAATTTGACAAAGAAAATGAGAAATATTTAGATCATTCATGAATGAATATATAGTTATTTTAGATAGAAAAAAATGTTAGAATGTGGTGTTTATACAAACCCAATTGTTTAACATTCATGAGAAGAAAAAATAGACCAATGAACAATCCAAAAAACGATAAAGAAATTAAAACAGACTTATAATTTCAGGTCTAGACTAAAGGAAACAAATGACATGAAGGAGGCCATGTCTCATATTAATTTATTGGAAAAGAAAGAAAAATGTACATCTACTTTCTGATTCTTTAGAATTATTTTTACACTTGACTAGAGCCTTTCTATTGCCAATGAGTTAATTTCACTAGAAAATATTTAGGACAAGATGCCTAAAAATGCACCTAGTTCCAGGATAAACATGTTGATGGAAATGTTGGCATCGATCACAATGGAACCAAATAATAATATTGGGTTGAAATGGATTTTTGTTGATAAAATTCTTTGTCTAAACGAGGTGCCTAGCATGACCAATGAGATCAACCATACATGCATAAAATTCCATTCTTGGTGATGTTCCATCATCTTAAGGAATAACACAAAAGTACAAATTACCTTCAAACACATGGCGTGGATGGATTCTTGCACAAAGAACAATTAGGTGGTGATGTTTGGATTAATTCTTGTTAGGCACATATTTTCATAATGTTGGAGGGACACCTTTCCATGGCCATGGTGGGAATGTGATCCAGGTGGATATTGGTGGCCACCCATCTATTCCAAATGGCTCCTCTTGACAGGTTTTAGTTCAACACGTTCTTCCGTACTTCTTTGTAATTGTGGGTTTTGCACTTTCGGGGCTATCTGAACTCCTACACATCTTCCAGGTGGCTACTGGTGGCCTCCCACCTAATCCAACTGGCTTATTTTGTATGTTTTCATGTCAACACATCTTGTTGTACTTCTAGGGCCGTTTTGGGGCCCTAAACATTGTTTTTTGGCTTTCCACAATCAAAATATAGACGGAGTCAGGGTTTGATGGCGTAATGTGTAGTTCTCTAAAAGACCTTTCCAATGGGATATCACACGCCTAAAACATAGGTCGTATGCAAAAGTTACGACCCCGAGAAGTTGAGGTACCAACTTACCCATAGGGGCCCACATAAGTTTTGGCATTTCCTGTCTAGGGTTTTGACATTCATGAGTAATATCAAAAAGGCCTCTGGGGCCTCATTGTAATCATTATGCTTAGACGGATGCATGTAACAACCACATCTCTTCTCAAATATAGCTACCACCATTCGAGCAAGTGTTTCAGTTCTGCAGTTTTACATTTTCATCATATTTCATTTATTCAATAGAATATAGTGTTCACTGGATATCTATTTTTTTCTTCATATCTCTATGTTTATTATATTCAGTCTATTAATCAGTTAATTTCGCTCCTAAATACAGATCAGTGGTATCAGAGCAATCCTCTCTCCATTTATTTTTCTTCCTGCATGTCCCCCACAAGATATGGGTACAATAAGTTGGGACTCGAACCAATCGAGTCATTGCAAGATCGATCACTTCGAGCCCGACAACAACCAATGGGGGATGAAAATAAAGACGATGGAGCAGGAGATCGTTTTAAAATGTTGCTCAATGAAGCCCTCATGCAACAAAGAAACGAAATGATGGACAACTTTGCACAGATCCTTCGACGGTTGTCCACAGGAGAAGCATCTTCATCAAGCGGCCATGAAACCCCCTTCAAGGTACATGTAAATTTTGATATTCCATTATTGGAAGGACTCATGGATGCAGATGTTGCAGATACATGGTTGAATCTGCTCAAAGGGTGTTTTTCGGTCCACATTTTTTCTAACAGGGAAAATATTACTTTTTCACTCCTCAAGGTTGTCCCCCATGTTAAGGACTAGTGGGACACTTACTCTAAGCAAAGGGCCATAGAGGAATCTACATTATTTGCGTGTAACATCCCAAATTGATTAATTTTATCATAGTTTTTAGTTTAAATTTAATTAATTATTAAAATATATTAAATGAGTCTTTTATTATCTTATTATTAAAAGGTGGGTGAAGTATTTAATGGGGGGATAATGTTGTTGGAGAATTAATGGGGGGATAAGGTTGTTGGGTAATTAATGGGGGGATAAGGTTTTTAGGAATTAATGAGGGGGATTTGAGAGAGGACGATAAGGAAGAAGGGGGGACTTGGAAGAGGCATCTCATTTTTGTTTTAGGATTTGTGAAAGAAAACGGAGGAGGAGGAAATTGGAAGAATTGTTTTGGGAAAATCTCACAGGGCACTGTTGTTGCTAGGAATTTTGGGCTCAGGGGCTAGGAAACCGCAATGATTTCTGGAGCTAGGGAGTCGGAGAGGTTGTTCCTAGTTGGTTGGGAGCTTAATATTCAGTCTGGGAAATAACAAGATCAAACATAAAAGAGACTAGATAAACCAACCTATAGGTGGAGGTATGTAGTATGCTATTGTTATCATTATTATGTTGTTTTTTTTGATATTATTTTGTTGTTACTGTTTATTCCTGGTTTATTCCAAGTATAAGAAAATCATGTAAGAAATTCTAAACTAAATTTTAGTCATTGAAGTAGGAGATTTTAGAAAACTTTTAATTATTTTGAGTCCTGAAAATAACCATGCTCTACATATGGTATCAGAGCTCGATTTCAAAACTGAAACCTGGGCTTGACCACCCACAACACTGGGATTTTGTCTTTGCACCAACATGGTCTACAACCTCTTCATCTACAATCCAATTTGGGTTGTTACACACAAGGACTACAACATGAATTACAAAGGCGATGGAGTTTATTCTGGATGTAACTTTGGTTCTCTTTATGGAGACAATGGATGTTATGAAGAGGACGACAACAATTATTGGGTCCAATTCATTGTAATTTTCAGCTAAGTTGGTATGAATGCGAAAAGCATTAGATGGACGATTATAGAGTGTGGCAAAGTAGGATGTCTATGACCTTGCAATTGCTTCTCCACCAATGATGCATTCTAATATGATGTTTCATGCCCCTATGAATTACACAAAATCTCCCAATTCCACTCTGAGATAGGCAAATGACCCACCTCCTAGTGGGATTTCCACAACAAATTCAGTGTAACAAAACACACAAAGAAGAGCAGAGATTCCCGAAATAACATAGGACAACAGGATTGTAGGCCCAACTTTATCTCTGGTTTCCAATCCCGTTAAGACAAAAATCCCAGCACCAATAACAACACCAATTTCGAACCAAATCAAATCCCACAAACTTAGATTCTTCTTCATCTCATGCCCACTCCGAACCCAAACCTTGGTCATTTCCACCTCAATCAAAGACCTCGCAAGCACTCTGTCCCAAAATCTACTCCATGTCCGCCACATAACATTTGAATAACTTTCCCAACTCTTGAAGGACTCTTCTGGTAGAAATTGATCTCTGCCGACTTCCCATCCCCTTCTTTTTGTCATGTTTCCCAGCTTCAATCAAGGAAAAATAGATTCAGGATTGATGCCTAACTCATACTATATAGACTCGGAGCAGATTCCCGCCATTCAAAAGCAAGAGGAGTTCCTGTGAATATACACACAGAGTGCACTTCAATACATCAATCGGGTTCTGAGGAAATACAACTATAAAGATGAACTATATACCTTCAGTGTCAACATTCAAAGTACAGGAACAAGCCGATTTCTTGTGAAATTACCCACAGAATTTGTGTACACATAAAGAAAATCCAAATTGCAATCAGGAATTTCTTGATTTACTTTTCATCTACAATCCAAATTGGGTTGTCACAGTTTTCTTTTATTCTGTCTTCATTGGTGCTTTTTGGCAGCACACTGTTTCCACTTTGTAAACCCCAACAAAGTGAAACATGTACAAGTGTCTTACACAATTTGTCTGCCACTTGCTTTAGTATAGGGTGCTCTAACATTTTCACTTTAACCCATCCAGTACCTGTAGAACCTAGTGGAGAGTATGCATAGACATGGATACGTTGGGACCTGAAGAATACATGAATATTATGTTGTTTTCACATTTGATGGAATTCAACCTGGTTCACACTAGCAACACTTCTGAATATTTGAGTAAGTCCTGCAACTTTTTGACAGAAAAATTGCTCACCCCAATAGCACGAACTCTTCCAGTATCTACTAGCTTCTCCATTTCTTTCCATGTGCTGGGAATGTCAGTGTTTGGCCAGTGTATCTATTGCAATGAAAGAAGAAAGATTATGAAATAATTTACCAAACAACTTAAATTTTGAAGTCAAAGGAATCGAATTAGTTAATAAATAATTTAAAAATTAAAGGCATAGACAAGGTAAAGGTCTATATAGTCGAGTTGTCGATCCTTCAAAGTACAATACAAGAGTTTTGGTACATCTTCTGGGGCACAATCACTGAACCCAATTTAGGATCTAATCCATAGATCCTCATGTTTCACTGCATTCGAATGAAACACTTCTGTCAATGCACAACCAATCTGGAAAACCCTATAAATTGATTAGGACATCATACAACGTCATTATGGAATGTACAACAATAAAAACACCCAGATTAACAGGCAATCTAAAAAATGCTTCAAATAAAATCTTGAGAAACTAGCTTACTTATTAAAAAATTCTAGTATAAATACAAAAATAGGCAACACACATGTTGGTCAATGACTGAACTTTCATCTTAGAAGGACACAATAGTGTAAACTTACCTTCATGACTTTTAAAAAAAAATTGATGCAATAGAAATGGAAAAGCTAGAAATATCAAACATTATTTGGACAGATTGGTTTTGGATGTCCACCCTAAAGTCAATAATAATCTCACAGACCTTGGTGGTATAAAATTATTTTGGTGTTATTTACTCAACTATGAAGGTTGTCATGCCATGATCCTTGTGGAAATTACCTCGTTTTCACTTGCATATGCACAGTCACAATCAATATGTATGTATCCAAACTTTATAGTTGTTTTTACGACACCCCCAATTATACCTGCTGGAGCTTGCCATGTCCCCAGTCCCACGAATGGAATCTTAGCTCCTTTTTTTAACTCGAATGACATGGGAGCTGTGTCAGAAATATCCCCCATGCTTTTAGTTTTCCCCGTTGAGACTCTATCTGAAACATCTCACTGGTAGGGAAAAATTTATGTGGATTAGTTCAATATCGTGAATTTGTGATGAAGAGTCGTTGACGTTCTTTAATGTCAATGTCTGTTGCTTACAATATTGAAAAATGTGAAAAGAAATCGTCGAGGGTCCTACAAATAAAAAAAGAAATTGAGAGAGTCGTAGATGTGAAAGATTTTGTTAGTGTATATCTTGAGAGAGCCATGGAGTGAAAGGTTCCTACAAACAAAAATATTATTAAAATAAAGAGAAATTGAGAGAGCCAATGTGATAAGATCCCAAGCGAAAACTGGTCGGTAGGTGGACTAGCACAGAGTAAAATGACGAGATAGGTAGCTCTGTAAGAGATGAAGAAATGTCTTTAAAAACTTCATAAAATATTCAAGCTCGAGATTCGATACGCCCACATCATACACTTGTTGCAGTAAAATACCACTCACAGCTCAGTCAGTCACATTCAAGATGTTGATGAATGGCCAGAAAGTAGGTGGAAATATGATTAAGAGATGAGCATAGATTCATTATGGATTGAACAACTAACTGAGCTTAACTTTTAGATGCACGGGATTTCTTAGGAACTTTTACCATTTTTGCACACCTTTAGAAGCCTACTCGCATCCATGTTCGTACGACCTAGCGAGCGGGGTTGGCTAGCAATTGCCCTATTTATTGAGGAAGGAACTATTACCAGGATATAATAGGTACACACTTTGAACAACATTCTATTTTAAAAACCTCGGCCTATTCGCATTTACTTTGAGCATGGAACTATCTCATCTTAATTCTTTCTTTATCGATTGGACACGGGAGGGTTATACAGAAAGAAAATATTTTCATGAGACCTGAACCTTTTGATTTAAGTCGTCTTTATAGACGCTATTTCTTTATATCACTAGATTAAGGAAACCAGGCCCAAGGAATTATTAAATCTAGCGAGGTGAGTTGCCTATTGACAATACCCTGACGAAACACCAATCTTCTATTTATCAAAATGTGTGTTTGGAAGGATTTTTTTTATCAACCGGAACTGAGCACCCAACATACCAAACTTGTTTTTAGGAGAATGAATGGGATTAAAATAGAGTTTAAACTCATCTGCCAATCTTATACTGCCTCTTGCCTTAGAGGATGGATGGATTGAATCATATAAATGCCTTTAATTCATTTTAAAGATGGACAAGTAGCCATATGGAAGAACAGTTTGCTTTAAAAAAAAATGATTAGATAAGAAAAATATCATAGCCATTATAATGTAAGAATAAGTTGTAAAAAAAAATAAAAATAAAAATATTAATATAGTATAACGTACAAAATATAGTAATGATTAGATATTTTACAGATAGAAGATCAGATACATATATTTTCACAAATAAATAAACATAGTTTTGGTAGATTTTTAATTACAATGAGATCATGCATGATGTGCATAGATTCTTACCGGGACGAAAGAAAATTAGTGTGGACTTCCATTTTGTATGTCTAGTAGGTTAAACTAATTATGTATGTATAATTTAATTTTTTTTAATATCTCAATTGGTGGTTCAATTGAGCTAAGTCCATTTAGTTTTCATATTATTATAATTTAATAAATATCTACATTATTAATTGAGTTAAGGTGATTATGTATGTATAATTTATTTATTTTTAATATCTCAATTGGTGGTTTAATTGAGCTAAGTCCATTTAATTTTCATATTATTATAATTTAATAAATATCTACATTATTAATTGAGTTAAGGTGATTTAGATGAATTAAATTCACTTTTTAGAAAATGGTTTCATGTAAATTTTACTTATTATAAAATAATAAAATTGTATTTTTAGTAAAAAAAAAAACACTAATTTTCATAAAAGTTATTTTTAAATATTTTTTATAAAATTTTTGCATTAAATGTTTGAAAGAGTAATAAAAGGTTTTAGGTTAAGTAAGGTTATAAGTTGAAATGTGTCTATTTCCTATTATATTTGGTATTACCCATTGAATATTTTAAAATTATGAAAACGAGTCTATTCAAATTGTCGAAAAGATTAATATAATAATAATATTTATAACATTATTATTATTATTTAAAAAAAAAAATCACCACCTAATACAAATTCAATAAAGTTTGAGTACTTACATTATAAATTGTCAAAATAAATAGTGGCATGATAAGTGACCAATCTTATCTGGATACATTATAATAAGAAGGAAAACTTTTATAATAAGTAATACAAGAGAAAGGAATAAAATGCTTATGTGCCTATGTTACGAGGTTAACACATCATATTGATTTGTTTCAATGTAGTGAATGTCTTCCATATAAAATTTTATTATGTTTTGAAATGTCTAAATGAAGCTTCCAAAAGAATAATATCATTTGTGAAAAATAAATGGAGTGGAATATAGATGACAATAATGAGGTCTCTTACTATTTAAGTATCCTCAAATTTGAATTTGATAAGTGTGATATCATTTAATTAGATTACTAAAATAAAATATAGATTATTATTTTTGATATTGCAAGAGGGACATCTATTACTTGTGAGTTATAGAAGGATCAACTTCGTGAGGACTTCATGGAGTTGTAGGTTGTCTTGGTGTTCTTATATTATGACTGGAGACCAATGGTGGTTCCCACACATAATTATTGTGTGTTATGTGTTACAGATGAGAATATATGTGGACTAATATAGCACCAATTGTACTCCCAGGAAAGGAGGCTAGATGACCACTAGCCTATTAAAACAAACACTACAAAAAAAATAAAACAAATTGGAAAAAATTACATGGGGTGCATTATATGGAAGTTTAGCTAGCTTAGGAGTGTATCTTATGCATATGAGTTTTCTTTGTACTTAAGTGTGGGTGGAAACAACCTCGACCGTAAAACAAAGCGTAGTGTTGAGTTTTCCATAGCAAGTATTGTGGATTGTATTCATCATTTTTTCATCATTCCTCATCTCTCTCTCTCTCTCTCTCTCTCTCTCTCTCTCTCTCTCTCTCTCTCTCTACATAGTTTTTTTTTCTTTATAGGGAATAATCCTTCTTAGTGAGAAAGTTGTTGTTAGACATATTAATGCATTTCAAGATGGGAGCTTATATAGTTCACCCCTCTTCCAAGGGAATTATGTATAATACTCCATGACACTCCATTGGAATTTCTACTGCCAAATAATTTTGTGAATGAAAGTGTTGCCCATTTCCCAAGGGATACCCCTTTTTCTCAAAGTGTTCCTTCTAAAGAACATCAATCCTTTTTATGGGAGAATTCTTAATTTCTTGTCTTGTTCAACTAGCATCAATTGAGGTGTTTATCATGCATATTACTAATGTTGCCAATTCTTAACAAGAGATACATGAACTCCACTATTCGCGTAAACCTAAGTCAACTTAGTAATTAAACGTGAGTTGATTGAACATCATGTTGGATAAATATAAACCACTCGATATAACCCAACAAACATTATGATATAATAAGACATATTGTCCTAATATTTCACTTATCTTTCTTAACTTAAGTTCTAGGTTCACAACATAGGCCCACTTGTAGTGTCCCTTGAATGTTTGTAGAATAGGGAACTAACTTAAGCACATGCTAGAGTGTTACATTGTCAATATGACAAAACTAACCTCAATAATGATTAAATTCAATTATCAAGATATCCTAGGTAGGATTGTATGCATGGCTTAATGAAATTATAATCGATGATGAGAAAACATTCTAACTAGCGGTCAAACAAGTAGACCATACATTAATTAAGGGGGTCCTATATGAAACTTATGAAGAATAAATTTGTAAGAGAAGTATCTATTTTCATTAATTTAATTACGAGTGGTAATAAAATAGAGTCGATACATAGTAAGGTTCTTGCTAAATAAGGATAGTCGCAATCAACATATTAATAGAATAAACATGTTTTAATCAAGTGAAGGTTCAATGGGACCAATATAGCATGGGGTTTTCTATCATAGAAGGAATTTATAAGTTGTGTTGGAATTTTTATTTATTTATTTCGAGAATGACCTATAACTTTGGGACGAACTTACAAATGGTAGCAGAGACCTATGTAACACCCCAAGGCTGAGCCCCTGCTGAATTGTAATTATGTTTATAGGCTGGTGATCCAGATGTTAAGGCCAATGAGCCTGATTTTGTATATGTAAATACACACATATCATTAATAAAATTACATTGTTTCATGTAGACCCTCCATGAAGAAAGAGTTATGGGGGACTAAGCTCCACTAGGTGGGCAAGGAGCTAAGTGTCTAGGAATAGGGGCTAAGCTAGAGGGCTTACCTCGAAAGGAATAATATTATATTATTATTTCCTATAAGATAAGGTTTGATATAACCATGTTGTCCTAAGTTCCTTGGGGAAAGGGGGACGAGTGTTAAGTGGAGCTCATGCAGCTTCAGGGAGGCATGTGTCAACCTGGGCGCATGCAGTTTNGGGGACTCACGGATGGGTCTCACGAATGCCATGGATCCATCACCATTACATTTGTACTCTCATGATTTTAGGCACCTGGAAAGAGAGCCACACTCCCCACTGATGCACATGCGATTGTAACCTACAGTTACTAGACATCGCCCTGTGTGTTTTCCCTTTGAATCCTAACGCATTTGTATTCGCCTGAGCCATGTTATGTCTTAGCATTTGGTTGTTGCCACTTTCGGTGTCCATACCCGTTTTCTATTACTGTCATCACCCATGTGTTAGATGAATGTTGTTGTTGTATTTCTTAGGAGTTGAATTGAAGAAGCAGGTTATCAGGCCTGTAAGAAACTCTCCCAGATGAGAGAGTTTGTTAGGAAGTGAGTTCTCCTAGAAGGGAGTCCTGTAGCAGCTACAATACTCTGAGACTTCTGTTCCAGTCTGTTGTTAAAGCCCAATGTAAGGGAGGTGTAGTAGCTGATGGAATTGTATTAGTGAAGGTGTACCCTCCTGGGGTGGAGCAGGCATGTGGGGAATGATGGTATGTGGGTTGTGGGTGTAAGTGGATCTTGGGATAAAAGATCCTTCCTGTTGTTCTGTACATCTTCCTTTTTGTCCTTGCCAAGCCTAGAATTCCCTTTCCCAGTGGAGTTTAGTCCCAGCTCGGGGGTGACCCACTGTTGAGCATGATGAGTAGTGTGGTCTAAGTCTGGGAGGTTTGTGGAAGGTTTGCGCGTAGTTAGTGGTCATCTATTAAAAGATAAGTACCAATTTTGTGTTGACTGTATGTTGTGTATTTGTATTTTCACTATAATTAATGAGTAATGCCTATATATATATATATATATATATATATATATATATATATATATATATGTTTCATGTATGTTTTAATGTTGCTTCCGCATGAACATGTGTGTGAGTAGAGTATTGACATATGTTTAATTGCATTAGATAGATATATATTTATAAGTGTGAATACCAGATTTTATCTCTATCTTTCGGTTAATTTTTATATGTGATTATTTCCGCAAAGTTACTCGGTGGCATGGCTTGGTCTGTTGTTTAAGGTAGGGAATGTCACAAAAATGGTATCAGAGTAATAACGACAAAGTTAAGGTTTCTTTGGTAGCGTTACTCGACAAGGGTTGATGGTCGAGGTCGTTACAAATTGGTATCAAAGACATGGTTTTGACCTTGAGCCTGGATGGGCCATGTTAGTGGTTAACAAGACAAAGATTTTAAAGTGAATTGTTGTCGAAAGGGACAAAATTCGAGGTTCAGAGTGTCCCTGGGTGCAAGGAGTGCATCGACAGAGTCTTTGACTCAAAAATATTGAGAGAAGTAGCTTGAGTTTTCTCGTGAACGGACAGAAAGATATGTTGCAAGGAGTGCACAGATCTGAAAGTCGACTAAGTGTAGAAGAAACCCTCTAAGGAGAAAGGGTTTCAAGAAACGAAGCTCAAAAGAGATAGCGAGAAGAAATATTCAAAGGGGAGAAACTCTCAAGGTTTAATGAGTTAACAACTAGGATTTCTTCAGGAGGAAACGAAGTCACCCCATATCAGATATGGAAAAGTTGTGAGGCGATCAGCCGTGAGTTCCTTTGGAAATCCATGGAGTAACGAAGCTTGTCTGTTTCATCGATTTGAGAGAGAGGATACATGGAAAAAATCCATGGACTTCAGGTGAAATCACTTCGGGAGAAAATGAGTGTGGAGAGGTTGAAACGCCCAGAGCCCAAAGAGCCAAAATGAATTGCAATCATTGATATGTGGGAGACATGCGTCGACAGATCGTTGACTTCAGGTGAAATCACTTCGGGATAAAACGAGTGTGGATAGGTTGAAACTCCCGAATCTCGAAGAGCCGAAGTGAATTGTAGTCGTCGATCTGTGGGAGATGCGTGTCGACAGATCGTCGACTTCGGGTGAAAGAACTCCAGGAGAAAGTGAGTGTGGAGAAGTTGAGACTCTCGAAGCCCGAAGATTTGAAGTAATTTATAGTCATCGATCGGTGGAAGACATGCGTCAAAAGATCGCGTACTTCAGAATCGGGGAGAAAGAAATTCAGAGAGCCACGTGGCAGGACACATGAAGCTGACATGTGGTCCAATCAGGCGGGTGATACAAGGTAGTTAAACTTGGAAAAGAAGTTAGCTGGATCGGGCCCGCATTAACTTTGATCACGATCTATCAAGATCGATGGTCGAGAGGCATTGTCGAGATGAAAGTTGCGCGACAAATAATTCTACAAGGCGGTCCCGCAATCCAAACCATATTTTTCGAGAAGGGGTACATGTCAGGGCGGGGACAATTGCAGAACGATTGGCGGGTTACTCCAAAACCGCCAAGCCATGCCCCCGCAATTTGAAAAGTACTAAAGTTGATGTGATGTTTTCGACATGTCTTTGTTCAAGCATGGAAACAACGGCCCCAGTGGACGCATGGTGCCAGATTGTGAAGTCCAGAGACTTGACACTCCAGAATAAGTGGTGCATGAAGGAATGTGGACCGTAGATCCACCGTTCTTCACGCATTCTACAGTTCATTGTTCTATGATGTGGTGATGCATGGAAAAAGGGGAACCTTCGAAGCTCCAGAGCCTGAAGTTTCAACACTCTGGATAAGCGCCCAAATCATTAGCACTCGGTCCCAACCATGGTCACAAGAGAACCAAGGACTGAGGAAGAAGGGGCTAGTGTCGAATGGTGAATTGTTGCAGAACAAAATGTGGCTTACAAATAGAATCATGGGGATTCTTGATCAACGCGGACCCACTGAAAATGGAGTCTGATATTCTTTCTGTTGAATCAGATTGTTTAAGTCCCATGGAAAATTATTAAATACTGATAGCCTGACAAAAATTTGGTTGACTACACATTTTTCAGAGTTAATAATTGACAGAACTTAACCAAATTGTCGCATAGTGCAGAGGAATGGAGGAGACATATGATGCCTACAATTCGAAGAATGAAGCAAGAGGAAGGTATTTCCATTTAGGAGTTGAAGGAACAAACTCCAATGGGCATGGAGAAGATATTGATAAATAAGGAAACATGATGAAAATCATTGAAAAGTTGCAGAAAGATGTCCAGACTCACCGAGTAGATAACAAAAATATCATAAAATCCAGGGAGAAATAGGGAGAATTCAACATAAAGCTGATGTGGAGCCTGGAAAGAATCGAAAAGAAGTTGGATAAGGAGAGTGGCTCAAGAAAAACAGGGATTCATGGAACCCCTGAGAAGAAAGAAAGATCAAGGAGCATTAGCAGGAATCACCGTCACTCCTCGAAACATTCCAATAAGAGAGCACACAATAGTTCAAGTCCATCTCCTACCAAAAAGCATAGGAAATCGAAAGTGGAGGAATTGAAGGGTGAAATGAATAAAATCAAACCTCCTACTTTTGATGGAGAACACAATAAAGATGAAGATGTTGATACATGGTTGTTGGGCATGAGGAAATATTTCCAACTGCAGAATTATTCTTCTCATGTAGAGGGAAGAATTTCCATTTACCAACTTAAAGGAAAGGCATCCATATGGTGGGATCAGCTTGTGCAAGTACAACACATCAGAGAGAAGAATGTTATATGGAGGGAATTCAAGAGACATTTTAGAAATAATTAATTAACTGAGAGGTATTATGACAAGAAAATGAAAGATTTCTTTGAACTCAAGCTAGGAAGTATGTCCATTGATGAGTATGAAAGAATATTCTTGGAGTTTTTGAAATATGTCCCCTTGATCAAGGACGAGACAATTAAGATTCAAAGGTATCTGAGTGGGATTCCATCTTCCATCAGTTACAAGATCCAGTATGATGACCCGAAAACTATGAAAAAAACTATAAGCTGAGCAAAATGATTATATAATCAGCAAAAAGAAAAGCCAACTTTCCAAAAAGCTTGGGAAGACAAGAAGAAGTTCAAGAGGGAGTAGAGGCAGAAGGGAATTAAACCACCATTTTTCAGGAATAGTCCTCAAGGAAATCCAGTTTTGAGAGATCCTGGGATGGCTGAAGTAGGTGGGAAAAGGCCAAGGCCGACACCTATGGAATGTTGGGGATGCAAAGGAGATCATAGGTATAGAGATTGTCCTCAAAGAAAGGACAAGGTGAGAGCTGTTCACAATGTTCAGCAAGCAGAAACAATGGAGGACATGGGAAGAAGAGTACCAAGGATCTATGCATCCCTAGACAACAAGCAGGCTGAGTTTCAATCACACATGATTGAAGTTGAAGGTATGATCAATAACCATGCCTTTACTATTTTAATAGACTCAGGAGCTATTCATAGTTACATAGATCCAAAAGTTGTGGAAAGATTATGTTTTCCAAGAAGCAAGCATGAGAAATATTGGCTGGTACAGTTGGCTACAGGATCCAAGAGGAAAGTTGTTGAGTTGGTTAAATCATGTCCAGTGGGAATGAATGGACTAAGTACCAAGGAAGATCTGAACATCTTTCCTTTAGGATCATATGATTTCCTAATTGGTACGGATTGGTTGGACCAACACCATTCCATTTTAGACTTCCATAACAAGGCATTCACTTGCTTGGATGAGGAAGGAAATCAGAGAGAAATCCAAGGAATTCCCAAGGCAGTTGCTATTAGAGGAATTTCAGCAATGCAGTTGAAGAAATGCTACAAAAAAGGTTGTCAATTATTTGCAACTCATATGGAGGAAGAATCTAAGGATAAGGTGCCAATTCTGGAGGACTATGTAGTCCTGGAAGATTTTGAAGATGTGTTCAAGGAGGTACCAAGACTACCTCCAAAGAGAGATATTGATTTCTCTATAAATTTGATGTCTGGAGCAGCCCCAATGTCAAAGACTCCCTACAGAATGAGTACACCAGAGCTGAAGGAACTGCAAATGCAACTTGAAGAGCTTCTAAAGAAGGGGTATATCCGCCCAAGTGTATCACCTTGGGGTGCCCCAGTCTTGTTCGTAAAGAAGAAAGATGGAACAATGAGATTGTGCATCAATTTCAGACAGTTGAACAAGGTGACTATAAAGAACAAGTATCCTTTACCAAGGATTGATGATCTCTTTGATCAATTAAAGGATGAAAAGATATTTTTGAAGATAGATCTCAGGTCAGGATACCATAAGGTAAGGATTAAAGAGGAAGAAATCAATAATACCACCTTCAGAACAAGGTACGGTCATTATGAGTTCACAGTGGTTCCATTTTGGTTATCAAATGCACCCGTTGTTTTTATGTGCTTAATGAATGGCATATTCAGGGATTATTTGGACAAGTTTGTCATTGCCTTTCTGGATGACATCCTTGTATATTCCAAGTTGGAAGAAGAGCATGAGCATCATTTGAGGATGGTGTTGCAAGTGCTAAGAGAGCATCAGTTGTATGCCAAATTGAGCAAGTGCTCGTTCTATCAAAACAAAATTCACTATTTGGGGCATATCATATCGGAAGAAGGGATAGTCATGGACCCTGAAAATATTAAGGCCATTAAAGGGTGGAAAACACCTAAAAATGTAATAGAATTCAGATCCTTCATGGGTCTAGATGGCTCCTATATAAGGTTCATTGCAAGGTTTTCGATAATAGATCACCCCACTTCATGGGTCTAGCTGGCTACTATAGAAGGTTCATTGCAGGGTTTTCGAGAATAGATCACCCCATCACTTCCTTGCAAAGGAAGGGGAAGAAATTTCAATGGACAAAAGAATGTGAAAGAATATTCCAACAATTGAAGTAGTTGTTAACCAGTGCTCCAATTATGAAGATTGTAGATCCGAATGAAGATTTCATGGTTTGCACAGATGCATGTAAAGAAGGACTTGGAAGAGTCCTCGGCCATAATGGGTTTGTGATATGTTTTGAGTCCATAAAGTTGAAAGAGCATGAAAGGTTCTACGCCACTCATGATTTTGAGTTGGCAGCCATTGTACATGCTCTAAAGAAATTGAGACATTACCTCATGGGAAAGAGGTTTGAGCTCAGGACAGACCATCATGGTATGAAGTATTTGTTTGATCAACCTACATTGAATGCTAGGTAGAGCAGATGGTTTGAATTCCTCTGTGAATATGACTTTGATATCAATCACATCAAAGGAAAGGAGAACAAAGTGGTTGATGCACTCAAAAGGAGAGTGAATGAACTGTATGCTACATCCATCATCATGTATCAGACGGATCTTCAAGGAAGAATCTTTGAGGCTGCAAAAGTTGATTCACAGTACATAGAATTGGTAACAAAATTGCAACAAGGTAAAATGCAGCAGAAGGTTGAAGATTTCGAATTGGGAATTGATGGAATTATCTTATACAGAAACAAAGTTTATGTACCCAACTCTTCTGAACTGAAGAGTGTGATTTTAAAAGAAATGCACAATGTACCTTATGTAGGACACCTAGGATATCAGAAAACAATTTCAACAGTCAAGAGCCAATATTATTGGTCGTGCATGAAGAGGGAGATTGCTGAATACATAGCTAAATGATTGGAATGTCAAAAGGTAAAGGCCGAGCATAGACACCTAGCTGGGTTGCTACAGTTGTTAACCATCCCTGAGTGGAAGTGGGAAGTTGTGACAATGGATTTCATCACCGTATTTCCCAGAACAATCAAGCAACATGATGTAATCATGGTAGTAGTGGAAAAACTTACTAAAGTTTCCCATTTCATTCCATTGAATACCACTCACAAGGAAAATAACATTGTTGATATCTATATGAGAGAGGTATCATGTCTGCACGATATTCCCAAGACAATTGTGTCTGACAGAGACCCAAATTTTACCTCAAAGTTTTGGAGAGGATTATTCAAGGGGTTCAAAATGAACCTGAAATTCAACACAACCTATCATCCCGAGTCAGATGGACAAACAGAAAGAGTAATCCAAGTGATAGAAGATATGCTAAGGATGTATGTAATGGATAAACCATCTAAATGGGAAGATTATATACACTTGGTATAATTTTCCTACAACAATGGGTATCAAGCATCACTAAAGATGAGCATGTTTGAAGCACTTTATGGCATAAAGTGAAACACCCCAATAAACTGGGACAATCTGGCTGATAGAGAAGTGGTTGGGCTAGAGTTGCTCAAGGAAATGGAAGATCAAATGTTGAATATTAAGCATAATTTGAAGGCTTCCCAAGACAAACAGAAAAGATATGCAGACAAAGGCAGAAACTACAGAGAGTTTAAAGTGGGTGACCATGTTTTCCTTAAGGTGAAATCCAACATAAGTTCCCTGAAACTGGGAAGCTTTTCCAAGTTGGCAACCAGATTTTGTGGACCATTTGAAATCCTAGAAAGGATTGGACCAATAGCTTATATGATTGCATTGCCTACATCCATGACTATTCATAATCTATTTCATGTGTATCATAGATAAAAAAGTATATACCTGACGCTAATCATGTGATTGATTGGAATGTGATCCAGGTGGAACAAGAAGGCACTTTACAAGTGCAACTTGTGCGCATACTAGACTGGAAGAGCAAGCAACTCCAGAGTCAAGTTGTAAATCTTGTAAAGGTTCAGTTGACCTGATACGGTCCTGAGGACACAACGTGGGAGCATGAAGATGCTATGCAAGTAGAGTACCCACATCGTTTTGAATATTTTGGAAATCTTGTTGTTGTTGTGTGAATAGTTTCACTAAGGAAAGTGAAAAAATAAGGGGAGGGGATTGTAACACCCCAAGGCCGAGCCCCTGCTGAATTGTAATTATGCTTATAGGATGGTGAGCCAAATGCTAAGGCCAATGAGCCTGATTTTGTATATGTAAATACACACATATCATTAATAAAATTACACAGTTGCATGTAGACCCTCCATGAAGAAAGAGTTATGGGGGACTAAGCTCCACTAGGTACGGAAGGGACTAAGTGTCTAGGAATAGGGGCTAAGCTAGAGGGATTACCTCTAAAGGAATAATATTATATTATTATTTCCTAAAAGCTAAGGTTTGATATAACCATGTTGTCCTAAGTTCTCGGGGGAAAGGGGGACGAGCGTTAAG
Organism: Picea engelmannii; assembly: GCA_009831015.1. Lineage (NCBI taxonomy): Eukaryota > Viridiplantae > Streptophyta > Pinopsida > Pinales > Pinaceae > Picea > Picea engelmannii. The sequence goes on from ML785457.1 coordinate 425,882, forward strand.
TGGAGCTCATGTAGCTTCAGGGAGGCATGTTTCAACCTGGTAGCAGAGACCTATGTAACACCCCAAGGCTGATCCCCTACTAAATTGTAATTATGCTTATAGGCTGGTGATCCAGATGTTAAGGCCAATGAGCCTGATTTTGTATATGTAAATACACACATATCATTAATAAAATTACAATGTTGCATGTAGACCCTCCACGAAGAAAGAGTTATGGGGGACTAAGCTCCACTAGGTGGGGAAGGGGCTAAGTGTCTAGGAATAGGGGCTAAGCTAGAGGGCTTACCTCTAAAGGAATAATATTATATTATTATTTCCTATAAGTTAAGGTTTCATATAACGATGTTGTCCTAAGTTCCTTGGGGAAAGGGGGGTGAGTGTTAAGTGGAGCTCATGCAGCTTCAGAGAGGCATGTTTCAACCTGGGTGCATGTAGTTTTAAGTGGGAAAG
>ML785457.1:426391-462708 GCA_009831015.1 Picea engelmannii
ACTCACGGACGGGTCTCATGATTCGCACGACTGTCACGGATCCATCACCATTACGTCTTTACTCTCATGAGTTTAGGCACCCGGGAAGAGAGCCACACTCCCCATTGATGCACATGCGATTGTAACCTGCAGTTACTGAACGTCGCCCTGTGTGTTTTCCCTGTGAATCTTGATGCATTTGTATTCGCCTGAGTCGTGTTGTGTATTAGTGTTTGGTTATTGCCACTTTCGGTGTACATACCTATTTTCTATTGTTGTTTTCACTCGTGTGTTAGCTAAATGTTGTTGATGTATTTCTTAGGAGATGATTTGAAGAAGCAAGTTGTCAGGCCTGTGAGCAACTCTCCCAGGTGAGAGAGTTTGTTGGGAAGTGAGTTCTCCTGGAAGGGAGTCCCGTAGAAGCTACAGTACTCTGATAATTATGGTCTAGCCTGTTGCTGAAGCCCAAGGTAAGGGAGGTGTAGTAGCCGATGGACTTGTATTAGTGAAGGTGTACCCTCTTAGGGTGGAGCAGACGTGTGGGGAATGAGGGTCTATGGGTTGTGGGCGTAAGTGGCTTCTAGGATAAAAGATCATTCCTTTTGTTTTGTGCAACTTCCTTGTTGTCCTTTCCAAGCCTAGAATTCCCTTTCCCGGTGGAGCTTAGTCCCATCTCGGGGGTGACCCACTGCTGAGAGTGATGAGAAGCATGGTTTAAGGCTAGGAGGTTTGTGGAAGGTCTGCATGCAATTAGTGGTCATCTATTAAAAGATAAGTACCAATTCAGTGTTTGTTGTATACTGTGTATTTGTATTTGCATTATAATTAGTGAGTAATGCCTATATATATATATATATATATATATGTTGCATGTATGTGTTAATGTTGCTTCTGCATGAACATGTGTATGAGTAGAGTATTGACGTTTGTTTAATTGCATTAGATAGATATATATTTATAAGTGTAAATACCAGATGTTATCTCTATCTTCCGGATAAGTTTTATATGTGATTATTTCCACAAAGTTACTCGGTGGCATGGTCTGGCCTATTGTTTAAGGCTGGGAATGTCACAGAAATGGTATCAGAGTAGTAAAGGCAAAGTTAAGGTTGCTTCGATAACATTACCCGATAGGGGTTGATGGTCGAGGTCGTTACATATGTAATGTCACCTTTTGACTTAGACAACTAGAATTACTTAAGACCTAATCACCTTTTATTTTTATTAACTGTGAAACTATTAATGATACACTTGAAATGTTAAGACATATGGACCTATGTGAATGTCAATTCTATGAATGTTTAACGTTATTTGAATTATGATGGATATTATGCAATCTATTCTAACTTGAAAATTTTGAACTTGAAGTTGTTGGTACGAGGATACCAGATTGAGATTATGATTAAATGCATTTACATGATGATAATGCATGGATATGTATGGGTTTGTGTTATAGACTAATATGCAGGTCAATAGGCTATGAAATAGCCAGAGAATAATGATGATAAAAGGGTGATGATGTGAATATCGACCATGAAACAATATGTTATGAATCTTGTATGTGGAATTATATTGGTTCGAATGCATTTCTATGACGTGTGGACAAGTGCAGGTTTTTTTTTCCAGGTGGTGAGACTGCCTAAAACAAAATATAAGATGATAAAATTCCCAGCAACACAATGCCACTGTATGTTCCATGGTAGGGTGTGGATCCTAGTCATATTAAGAGGGGTGGAGGCATTTCCCACTGTGTATACTATGAAACCTGAAGTCATGGGAGGACGGTGTTAGCTCACCCTCCCCTAGACGTGTGATGATGATTGTCAGTTGTCTGTTGGGGAAGCTTGGTCAAGAGAGTTGACGCTCTAAGCTAGTCCAGCAGAGGAAGGATAGGGATGCAATATGGAAGTAAGTTAGGGAGGAAGGATGAATAGAAGTAGTTGAGAGTGTGTGGGGATTTTTTCTTATAGAATAATTTCTTGATTTCCTATATATGTATGCTTGTATTTACTTAACTAAACCACAATTATCTAAGTGAATGTTGCTTGTGCTAAATTATTGTAATTGAGGAATTTCATGAACATTTTAAATAGTTTACTATCCTTTATGAAATGAATGGCCTTGTTGAATGGATTGGACACATACAAGAATTACTTTAGGTGTGATAATTATTTTCATTAGTACATGTACGAGTCATGTATGTGCTAGTTACACATGTACACTAGTATGTATAAGTGTTTTAAATTGATGATGTTGATTATTTGTTGCGGATGTATGAATCGTGTGTCGTTACCCTTGTATTGTAAATTACTCTAACTTCAAAACGAATTTATTGAAGGGTGGGTGTATGTAACATCCCAAATTGATTAATGTTATCATAGTTTTTAGTTTAAATTTAATTAATTATTAAAATATATTAAATGAGTCTTTTATTATTTTATTATTAAAAGGTGGGTGAAGTATTTAATGGGGGGATAAGGTTGTTGGGGAATTAATGGGGAGATAAGGTTGTTGGGTAATTAATGGGGGGATAAGGTTGTTGGGAATTAATGAGGGGGATTTGAGAGAGGAGGATAAGGAAGAAGGGAGGACTTGGAAGAGGTATCTCATTTTTGTTTTAGGATTTCTGAAAGATAGAGGAGGAGGAGGAAATTAAAAGAATTGTTTTGGGGAACTCTCATAGGGCACTGCTGTTGCTGGGAATTTTGGGCTCGGGGGCCAGGAAACCGCAAGGATTCCTGGAGCTAGGGAGCCGGAGAGGTTGTTCCTAGTTGGTTGGGAGGTTAATATTCAGTCTGGGCAAGAACAAGATTAGACAGAAAAGAGACTAGATAAACCAACCTACAGGTGGAGGTATGTATTATGTTGTTGTTGTTGATATTATTATGTTGTTATCATTATTATGTGGTTACTGTTTATTCCTGGTTTATTCCAAGTATAAGAAAATCATGTAAGAAATTCTAAACTAAATTTTAGTCATTTAAGTATTTTAGAAAAAAATTAATTATTTTGAGTCCTGAAAATAACCATGCTCTACATTGTGGTTTCCCCTAAATAGGATTCCTTTTGGGGTGCCATTAAAGAATAATACTATCTCGTTGGAAGCTACGAAGCTATCTCGTTGGAAGCTAGGCAATACCATATTTCACCAATATTTTCCATACCTTGCACACCAAATTAGGTATCAAAGACTCTAAGAGACATCTGGTGCTCAAATACCATGGTTTTTTGCATAGATACATTCAAACAAAAATGGAGTTTCTGGGCATCACCTCATTGGGTACGACTTATAGATATGTTTTCAAGATCGAGAAGAAATTTAAGCAGAAGAGGCGAGATTTTGGATTTGAAAAACCTCACAGCTGAAGCAGGGAAAAGGTGACCCCAATCCACATGAAAAAGGATAGAGAAAAGATGGTCACTCTCAGGACAACCAGTCCAAGCCTCAACACAAGAAGGGAAATGAAAAGACGAAGAAGGACATGGGAAAATGGTGTGAATACCATAAAATTCCTTGGCACAACATTGAAGAATGTCGCTCCAAGTAGTCACTTGTGGCCGAGATGAAGGGGTTCGAGTCTGATTCCGATTCTGAATTTGAATCAAATCTAGAAGGAGGGAAACAAATTTTTGATGATGAATGCAGTGCCACTATTTCTACTACCAAAGTCTAGCCAAACGAACCAGAAGAACCAGAGGAATGGGAACTCCTTTTTCACTCACAGATGTGGGTAAAGGGGGCTCCACTTCATTTCATTTTCGATAGCGACAGTCAGAAGAACTTGATCTCAACAGAGGTCATCAAGCGATTGGAACTACCAATGACACCACACCCGCAACCCTACACCATCGGTTGGCTTCGCCAAGGAAGAGATCTCTGTGTCAGCCAATAATGTTGTCTTCCCTACAACATCAATCCTTTCAAAGACGAGGTATTGTGTGATATTTCTACCCTTGAAGTTTGTGATGTTCTTTTAGAAAAACCATATTTGTGGAAGAATCATGTTGTGTATGATTCTAGACCCTTCAATGTTATTATTACTTTGGGTAGATGATTGTACATGATACCAGAGCACCTCCTACCACTATTTCTTTAATATCTGCTAAGTAGTGCAGTAAGGTCATTTCATAGACCGACAAGTTCGTCTTCTTTGTGATCTGTGCTCATAGTAAGCAAAAGGTTGCCTCCACATTCGTGGCCTCTACAAATAGCCTCTCTTTGTAGTAGAAGCAAGTGGAAGGGATCATGTAAGAATACAAAGACATCTTCTCCTCACCCAATGTGGTACCGGTGCACTACCAAATCAAGCATCCAATTGATCTGACCCCCGGTGCACCTATACCTAATGGACCAGTCTATCGTCACTCGCTGATGGAAAATGACAAAATCAAGTGTCAGATCCAAGAGATTATTCAAAATGGGCACATTATACCCAACTCCTCCCCTTGCAAAATCCTGATTGTACTGGTGCAGAAGAAGGATGGTACCTGGCGACTCTACATTGATTACAGAGCATTAAAAAAAATCACCATCAGGAACCAATACCCAATTCCCAATATTGATAACCTTCTTGACCAACTCAAGGGGGAAACATTCTTCAACAATATTGACCTAAAGTATAGCTACCACTAGGTTCCCATCGAACCAAATGATGTATGGAAGACAACTTTCAAATCTAAATAAGGTCTCTTTGAATGGTTGGTCATGCCCTTTGGCTTAACAAATGCACCAGGGAATTTCATTAGGTTGATGGATGATGTATTGAGACCCTTCACCAACTCTTTTATGGTGGTATATTTGGATGACATCCACATCTTAAGAAAAACTTGGAAGGAGAACATGCGACATATTCAACAAGTTTTGAGCACTCTATGCAACACAAGCTATATGCCAACTTGGAAAAATGCTCCTTTGGCATCAACAGGGTCCAATACTTGGGCTACATTGTTGATGAGCATGGGGTACATGTTGATCCATCTAATATCCAAGTCATCCATGACTGGACATCCTCAACCACACTAACCGAGCTTTGGAGATTCTTGGGAATGGCCAACTTCTATCGACAGTTTGTGTTGGGATTCTCCCATATTGCATGGGACCTCATCCAAGTGACCAAGGGAGGTGGCAGGGAAAATTTTGTGTGGGGGAAGGAAAATCATCGAGCATTCAATGATCTAAAGCATCGCTTGTGCTCAAATCCATTACTCTTCTTTCTCGATCTGCAACAACCATTCGAGATTGAGATTGATGCATCTAACTATGTTGTAGGCACATTTCTCACTCAACACGGTCATCCAATGGAATACCATAGTGAGATACTCTCAGATACTGTATGGAAATACCCCACCTATGATAAGGAAATGTATTCCATTTTACAATCTTGACGCCAATGGAAACATTACATTATGGGAAAGGAGACGATCATCCACATTGATCATAAGCCTCTTTAGTTCATACATACATAGGGAAAATTGCAGAATGATCGCCATCAGAAGTGGTCCACCTACTTGAAAAACTTCCATATCAACATCAATTATAAGACAAGGATCTCAAATCGTGTCGTTGAATTCCTTAGTCAACCTCCCGTCGCTGCACTCACCATTGTGATCCATTCCTGTGTACATGAGGCATCTGAGTGGCCCTAACTTTATCAACAAGATCTTAACTTCACCACCACCTATCAACTCTTGGGTACAGGCACGACTGTCACCGATTTTTACATTTGGACAGATTGTTATTCCATATGGGCCATCTCTGTGTTCTTGCAAGTGAGGATGCAAAGATGATTAGGGAATCCCACTACAGTTGGATGACAAGACATTTTGGCGTGGAGAAAATTATGGTCGTTCTACAGAAACATTTTTATTGGCCAAAACTTTGATAGGACATCAGCAAGTATATTAGTTCTTGCACTGCCCGTGCCATTGCCAATACCCATCGTATGGTGCTTTTGCTATGGTGTACTAGAGGTGTATCATGAAATTGACTCTCATAGAGGAATTGGACTAGTGATTAACAATTGAAGCAATCCATCAAGAAGAAAGGCTTGTACACCCCTCTTCCTAATCCCGAGAAGCCTTGGGAATCCATCTCAATGGATTACATGTCTGGCCTTCCTTCCACAAAGCAAGACAATGATTGTGTATTTGTGGTCGTTGATCGGTTTTCGAGGATGGCCATCCTCACAACTTGCAAGAAGAATATCACAGTGGTAGATACTTCCAAGCTCTTCTTTGAATGAGTGTGGATCTATTTTGGGACACCACAGACCATCATCTTCGACTGGGGAAACAAGTTCCTCAACACATTTTGGTTGAGTCTCTGGTCACTGTTGGACACTAAGCTCACTAAATCCACTTCTTTCCACCCCCAAACAGAGGACCAAAGAGAGGTTGTTAGTCGGATGATTGTGCATATCCTGCGCATGTACAACTCTAAGCATATGTGTACATGGGATGAGAGTCTCCCCTATGTTCAACAAAGTTACAACAGGGCTCTCCATAGCTCCATCGACCATAGCCCATTTCAAGTGGGGATGGGATTCCAACCCTTGGGTCCCATTGATGTTGCACTACCTCTTTCCACCACACAAAAAAACTCTTCCCATGTTCATTATGAGACCGAAAAAGCCACCAAATTCATTGAGTGGATTCAACACATCCACCAATAGGTCCATGAGATTTTGTAGAAAGCCAATGATAAGTACACACAACGCCATGATCAACACAGGGTACCACACCAGTCCCAGGTTGGAGAAAAAGTCTGGTTACATTTGTAGAAGGAGCGTCTTACAGGGCCTCATCAGAAGCTCCATCCTCTTTTCTATGGGCCTTACATTATCACCAAGGTTGTGGGTAGCAATTCTTTTGAGCTCAACACTCCACTCTTCCTTGGCTTGCACCCATTGTTCAATGTGGACCTCCTTTGGTCATATTTTCCACCATTATTGGACACCTCGGAGATTGCAAAACAACTAACACCAACATAGCTCAACCCTGACTACATGGAACAATCATCCACTGATCAGATAGTGGACACATAGGTCAAGGGAACTCACCAATAGATGATCCATCTTTATCGGGTTGTCAAGGCAGGGCATTTCCTACACCAAGGAAAGTGGCTCAACCGGGGCCAAATTCAATAGAAATTTCCTCACTTGATGGGGGAACTCAAAACAATGGATACCATTACTTCCTAAGGGGGGGGACTGATCCAGGTGGATATTGGTGGCCACCCACCTATTCCAACTGGATCCTCTTGACAATTTTTAGTTCAACACGTTCTTATGTACTTCTTTGTAATTGTGGGTTCTACACTTTCATGGTTGTCTGAAGCCCTACACATCTTCTAGGTGGATACTGGTGACCTCCCACCTAATCCAACTGGCTTATTTTGTATGTTTTCATGTCAACACATCTTGTTGTACTTTCAGGATCGTTTTGGGGCCCTAAACATTGTTATTTTGGCTCGCCATAGTCAAATTATAGATGGAGTTAGATTTTGATGGCGTAATGTGTATCTCTCTAAAATACCTTTCCAACGGGCTATCACGCGCCTAAAATGAAGGTCGTATGCAAAATTTACAACTCTGGGAAGTTGAGGTACCAACTTACCCATAGGGGCCCACATAACTTTTGGCGTTTTATCTCCTAGGGTTAATTTTTTGGATGTCTATGGTTTTGGAATTCATGAGTAATATCAAAAATGCCTTTGGGGCCTCATTGTAATCATTCTTCTCAGATGGATGCACGTAGCAACCACATCTCTTCTCAAAGATAACTACCACCATTTGAGAAAGTGTTTCAGTTTTGCATTTTTATAGTTTCATCTTATTTCATTTATTCAATAAAAGATATTGTTCACTGGATATCTGTGTTGTTCTTCATATCTATGTGTTTATTGTATTCAACCTGTTAATCGGTTCATTCTGCTCCTAAATATGGATCAACATGTCTCATAATTATGACATTTCGTGCTACTAGGTTTCCTTCTAGCATTTTATCAAATATGCATTCTACATCTTCTATATCTTCACATGTCAAAATTAATTGCACTAACCACTTTGGTATCTAACTCAAACCCACTTTTATTTGCATGGGCATGGACTCACTTTCCTTGTGGCAATGATGATAGGTTGGGAACATACTTTAAGGACACTAGCAAATGCAATATTATTTACATTAATTCCTACCTATAGTATTTGAAAGAAGACTTCCAAAGCTTTCTCACCTTGTTCATGCTAAAGTTGTCAAGTAATTATTGATTCCCATGAAACATAATTATGTGTTGGCATTTATATCTTCCATGTTTCTATTTTTTGCATGCATGTAGACAATAGTATTCCCCACAAAAGAAACTTAATTAAATCCATGTTTAATGATGTGAGGATGAACCTAAGGCTACCGCGACACGTGCATTAAGGAGACTGTTGAAAGTAAACACATTAAACTCAATGGTGGCTTGTTTCATTTCATAAATAGTTTCAAATCTTCCTCACAATGTCTATTCTGGACATATTATGTGACTATTGTACTGAAAGAGACCAAATTGCATTCAATCTTTCTATCGAATATTTTCATCTTTGATTCCTCCATAGTTGGAATACATGTCGACAATGGTATTCCCTACAAAGGCATCCAATTCAGAATGAACCCACTTACCTAGTTATAGATTTGTTAACCCCATGCTTTCCCTTAGAACATTGCCAGATCCAATGTAATCAATCATTATGCTTCATTTCTACATTCAAAAAAGCTTTCTTAGAGCCTAGTTGGAATAGAGGTTCTAAACACACATTAGAAGCATTAACATCCAAGAGACTATATTCCTCTTAGGAATTTCATTCAAACACTTGGCATGCATCCTCCATGTTTTAGCATTTGGCGTACATATCAAGAAGGGAACTCCCCACATAAACACACCCTTGAAATTCAACTTTAAAGATATGAACATAGACTTGTTGCCTTCCTTCCATAGATCTCATCCCTATGCAATCCTTGAGAATGTTGACAACATTGATTTGGCATCACATATGGAATTGCAATTCTGTAGAATATTTTATGCACCTCTTCTTCATTATCAAAATGTTCATATGCGACAATCATAGTAGTCGAAGAGACCATGTCTCATTCAATTATTCTGTCAAACACTTGTTTTGCATCTTCCAAACTCCCACATTTAACATACACAATAACTAAATTGTTTTGCAGATAATTATCTCATTAATATCTCATTTTATTTATGTGGGCATGAACCCTTTTTCCCTCTGCAAAAACCTTCATGTTACTACATACCCACAAGAGATCAAGGTAGGTACATGAATATACTTGAATGCTTTATTGTTCTTTAAAATATAGTGTTTCCACCACCTTATTAAACAAACAAAAAAGCTCCTTACTTCCTTTCTCATCTAATCAACTCTCCTTGCATACTTTGATTATCTCATTACAAGTTACAAAGGAATTTTCATGGCCTCCTTGAGTCACATTTAAAATTTCTTCAAGAGAAAGCTTACAAATATTTGTCTTTCTGCCACGATGAAACCTAGTGTAGCAATTCATTTGATTCCACATTTGGAAATAATAAGAAGGCAACAGAAATAAAAAAACATGTGGGTTTTTCACTGCCACTAATTTGAGCATGGGAGTGAACATTAAATGGTTAAAGAAACTTCATTTCACAGATTTGGGGTGGTGGGGAGGTTTGTGTATCTATTACAAGCCTACATCAGACTATGTAATCTTTTCCTTTTCTTCGTTTGTGATTGGAAAGTACCTCCTGGTCATGGTCAACACATAAGGGAAGAGTGGGCCGACATGTTAGGTAATTATATGGATATCACATTGAATGAGGGATAATGACATAGGAGTGAGTTGAGGCAACGGTTACATATATGGATGTCTAAGATGGGATCCATGGTCATCAAACGAATCTAATGGATGTGTGTAAACTAAATGTTGGTGGGAAAACATAGGATGCAAAGAGGGAAATACCTTACGACGTAAAATACAATTTTTATGGATCTAGAATTTTGTTAGATTTTTGAGGATTTAGACTATTCAAAATTGGAAAAAATCCTTAAAGATATTGTTTCATCATTATTTCACCATACATAAATCTTAAATCATGATAAACTTTTGCTCATACTCACATAAAATTTACATTAAAACCCAATGAAATTTATAACAAAAAAATCTCTTTACTACAAGATTATCTTTACCAAAGATGAGTTGCATATGAGATACAATTTTGAAGTTATTAATATATAATATAAACATTTGTGTTGAAACAATTAAAAAGAATGTTAAACCTCTCAGTCTGCCAACATTAGAATCCACGAGGTAATAATTGTTGAAATTGCAATTTTGGATTGATGAAATTGTTATTTTAATGCAAATATGAACTTAGCACTCTCTAATACTCCTATTACAATTAAATTATGTAATATTAACATCTAATATTTTCTGTTCCATCAAAATCCAAAATCACTCCTACAAAATTATTGTAAACTCCCAAGAAAGAACCAATTTATAACATGTTAAGATTACTCACCTTCATTGAGAAATGAACACTCAATTATTCACATAGACACTAAGAAAGGGTTGGTGTCATGGAGCTAGAGTTTTCGTTCCGCTTGAGTGTCCCATACCACTCAAGAAGCCTAGTCGCCACATGACATCAATGTGACCTTGCTAATTGGGCATGACCATCAACTACTTGTGTCACCCAAAATACACCTTACTGACATGTCCTCACTAAACCCAAGCCATTCAGCTTCCATCGTGCTTAATGTTAGAGTGCTCGTTTTACCGTAGGTGATGTTGCATCAATGCCATCCAACCATAAACAATCTACTATCACGTCCCTCAAACAAAGCATACTTGAACAACCAACTGTCCAACATGAGACCACGTTGTCATCCATCTAAGCCAACACATGATAGTGCATGAATATCATGTCCCTCCTTTGTCACGCATTCACATACCTTCAATGCACTTATCAAAATTATTTCCTTGCCATGGATAACACTCACAATCTTTCACATTTCCAAGTTGCAGCGTCCTCTGTTGAAGCTTACCATACAATATCTCATCAATTGTCTGTCCAACTCAACAAAACATCTTTGATCCTACTAGCCCACACCCTAGCACACCATTCTAACCTTTTCATTATTATTATTATAAGTTAATGAACAAAATTACCAAAATATATAAACTCACAATACACTCGCTAAATATACCCAATGCACCTTACATCATGCCATTATCAATAACACCTCTTACACCCAACATATAATACAAAGTTGTAAAAAAATCATTATTAATACAAAGCTGTCGAGAGATCATTGAAGCGATAACGTTGACAAAGTTTACATTAATTAAATGGCAAAAGTGCATCTCTCCTTAACTGAAGGCTTTAAATTTGAAGTCATCCCGTCTCCTTAACCGGAGGCTTTAAATTTGTAGTCGTGCCGGCACTGCACAAAATATCATGTGACGCATCTGACGACATTTTCAATGTATATAGTTTCGATAATTGGGCTGCAATTCCTCCTAAAACTGTTTTAAAAAATATCTAGAGAGATGTGCGGAACGTGGACTGAAACTAACAGGGTAAAAAATGTGATAATAAAATCAACAGAAAATTATGAGTTTGGGCTAATTGCCAGCTGGGTAATATGTCAATTCATTTCAAGTACATACACGCGTTAGTTGATATTGAGTCTGATCTATGACAAGTGCTATCATTAATTTCTAAGGGTCTTTTTTCATTCATGGCTACCAGCAGTGCTACTATATCGATGGAATCTGAGACTGAGAATGGATTCAGGAAGAGAAGGGTGTGCATCATAGGAGCAGGTATGAGTGGTCTCGTTGCGACCAAATATTTACTAAATCTGAATATGGATCCCATTGTATTTGAAGTAAAACAAGGAATTGGAGGAGTGTGGAGGGAAACATTTGGATCCACAAGGTTGCAGACTCCTCGCTCTGAATATGAATTCACTGATTTTCCATGGCCAAACCATGTCACCGCCCAACACCCCACTCACTCTGAGGTTATGGACTACTTCCAGAGCTATGCCATGCATTTTGGATTGTTTGATCACATTCACTTCCATTCCAAAGTGGTGGAGATTCGATATATTGGCCAAGAATATTGTGAAAGGAGTCTGGAACATGCTGGATTATGGAGTAAGAATGGAGGCCCATATGCAGACAGTGTAGTTTGGGACGTGGGAGTGCAGAAAAACAATGGAGAATCCATAGAGGTATGAAGAAAAAGAGTATAAATCAATAGGTTTGCCTCTGATTTTTTTTTAACTGTCCAAGCATTATGCATATATTTTGGCATAAAGATCATTTCTAGTCCATGTTGGCATATCCATGTAAACTCCACTCCCATAGGAAAGTAGCCTTGGGTGAGAAAATAACTAATGTCAGGATTGAATAACTGACATACACAAGATATAAGGTATGCATTTATAAGGGAGCTTTTATGGTAGGGGCAGTTAAATAGTGTCCTAAAATAGTACTTTCTCCCGACTAATCAGAAAAAAAATCCCTATGTGAACAAGGCAGCTGCATGACTAAACCTGAATTTACAGGGCTCTATGCTCTATTCAGTACACCCCCATTGAGATTCAATAAATTATTACACCTACACAGGAACATACCAAGTCTTGATGAATTCCCTATCCTCAAAAAGTTTTTATTTTCCTGAATCCAGTAGAGTTTTATACTGACTGGTATTTGTTTGTGTTGGTTTATCGCCCAGTGGCATCGTTTTGATTTCTTAGTCCTGTGCATTGGTAAATATGGGGATCTACCCAATATCCCATCGTTTCCTCCAAGTAAAGGACCAGAAGTATTTCAAGGAAAAGTTTTACATACCATGGACTACTCAGTCTTGGATGAAAATAGTGCTTATGAGCTGATCAAAGGAAAGAGAGTTGTAGTTATTGGATCCCAGAAATCAGCATTAGATTTTGCTGTGGATTGTGCTGAGGCGAATCGAGGTATGTTATACATTACATATATTATACAAGTTATGTTTCCATTCATTTAATTCAATTTTTATCGGGCTATTAATGGGTTCTCTCTAATTCCTGGGAGGAGAAGATGGCCATCCTTGTACAGTGGTCTTCAGAAGAGCGCACTGGGCAATTATTTCTTACGAGCTCTTAGGATTGCCCTTACAACTCTTTTACAATACACGTATTGCGCAGTTCTTGCTAGAAAGGCCTGCTCAGGGTTTTCTGCACAGTGTACTATCGCAGCTATTTAGACCACTGGTATTTTTTTCCCAATCTTGTTGATTGAATCGGTTTTTAAAGCATGAATAAAATATATGGATAGAATTTAGACTCGTTTGTAAAAGCTGTTTACAACTTTAGCCTAGACTTGGAGATCTAACTTTTAAACACTGGAAATGTAGCTGAAGTTCTGTCTGTCATTGATGACAACATAAATCTGCCAAAGATTTCTCAATATTGTGAATTATAGAAACCAATGAAATTAAAAATTCTGCATAAACATAATTGAAATGGCTCTCTGTTTATTTCACTCCTCCAAGCCCATGTAACAGTGCTTTGAATATATATGATGCATTATATGCATTGAATATGAACTCTAGTAGAGACCCATCTAAAGTATACAACTCAGGTTGCGAAGCTCCAAGGTGAAGGTAAGGGGTTAATACATGGACTCTTCTGTGCTGGTGTAACAGTGCATTGAATCTGGACGATGCATTATGTTATGTCATGTGTTGAATATGAACAATAACACACCATTTAAATCTGAGTTTCAGATACAACACAAACCCATCTAAAATATACATGAGGTTGCTAAGGTACGGAGTTAATCCATGGATCTTCTATGCCTGTGTAACAGTGTAAAGATTGGGTTTAATCCATGGATTTCCCTTCATTTGTGTAAAGTTTCTGTTATTACCATTTATTTATTCGCGACAATTTCTTCCAAATTGAAAGGTAGAATGCTTCTCTCAGCACAATAATGTAAATGCATTCTTAGTGTTGGTGTTTATTACAACTTTTTTCTTTTTTAATGTAGAGATGGGCAATCTTCCAGTTCATGGAGCTTTACCTATGCTGGAAACTTCCCTTGAGAAAGTATGGTCTTGTTCCAGACCACAGCTTTGTTGAGGATTTAACTTCTTGCAACGTTTCAACATATCCTGGTAATTTGTTTTCAAGAGCAGAGGAAGGCTGCATACGTTTTCGAAAGTCTCCCAATTGGAGTTTCTCGAGTAAGGGGGTTGTACTAGATGATGGAACAGAGGTGGAAACTGATCTTGTGGTATTTGCTACCGGATATGATGCTGAAAAGAAACTCAAGACTCTACTTCCAGGACCTTTTGCACAGGTTCTNTCTCCCAATTGGAGTTTCTCGAGTAAGGGGGTTGTACTAGATGATGGAACAGAGGTGGAAACTGATCTTGTGGTATTTGCTACCGGATATGATGCTGAAAAGAAACTCAAGACTCTACTTCCAGGACCTTTTGCACAGGTTCTGGAGAAGTCAGCTGGTGTAGTTCCTTTATACAGGTCTGGTTACTTCTACTTTTTGTTCTCTTCTGCTCTCTGCATTTTCCTTATGTTAACTCAATTCAGGGAAGAAATTGCACAACAAATCATAAGCCTAAAGAAGAAGTTCAGGTCACCCTTAAAGCCTAAATCACTTTTCATCTGCTGAGAATGAACAAACAGGGGGCTCATCCATCCACACATTCCTCATATGGCAATTCTTGGCTATTCGGAAAGCCTATCAAATTTGTATTCCTCTGAAATGCGTTCTCGATGGCTGTCCCATTTTCTGTCTGGCAAATTCGTCCTTCCTAGTATGAAGGAAATGGAGGCGGATATAGACAACCACTCGAAGCATTGGAAGAGAATTACACCCTTCTATTGGAAATCCTGCCATGCGGCTTTTCAGATATGGGACAATGATAATCTTTGCCGGGACATGGGTTGGAATCCAATGCGAAAGAAGAATTGGTTTTGCGAGCTTTTTTCTCCATACAGTAATCTTGACTATCGAGAGATGTAGATCATATTGGACAGTGCTCAACGAACTAATAAGGCTATAACTTCGTTCAAATTGCTACTGCTTCTCCACTGTCAATAAACTCTCGGTATTTGATTGTCAATTTAATATTGAAAATCCTTGTGAAATATATACCGAGGAAGAACTTTCTACCACACTTTATGTAATAGAGCACCAATCCTTATAAGGATATTGACGTTTTCTAAATGTTATATTAATTGAATTTAGCAAGACAAAAATTCAAATCTTCCATAATTAACTGTAAAATGAACATTTTCTGCTGTTGTTTAAATTTCATTTTTTCAACATACCCTAAAAACTCTAATGTATTTGGATTATTAATAAAACATAACCCTAATGTATTTGGATTATTAATAAAAAATTGAAACTCGTACAAAAGTTGACTAATGCTTCTTATCGATCTTTCTTAATTTCCAACTTAGCCACGATCAATAAACCTTGAATATTTAATTGTTTTGTTGATTTAATAATGAAATCCTTGGTAAACATATAACGAGGAAGAACTTTCTAATACACTTTCTGTAATAAAGCGATATGCAATTTGATATGTTTTCGTCTTTGACATCTTCTTCCCTGCTTCTTATTGTTACACAAATTCCTCCTTTTCCTAAATGTGATGTCTGCTACTAACATCTCTTGCCAAGTTAAACTAACCAAAAACGTTAAGTTCAATGCCATAAGTTATGTTTCTCTTAACGCATCAAAGAAGTTGCTGAGTGGCTCAAGCTCCGTGAATTTTCTTCTTTTCAAAAATTAATAGGAAAAGTATTTTCTTGTTCAGTATAGATCATTGCATGCACTAAACAACAAACAGTACTTCAAGCTGTTGCTTGCTTTATGCAAGCTTTAACTAAAAATTACAACATTCGTTCCTTAATCTAGCACATGAATATAGTGGCATTTTTAGGTTGAATTTTACCTGTCCTTCATATGGAATAAATTGGTTCTCCAGCATAATTTCTGATGTAATTCATTAAGTTTGAGCGTCGCCAAATCATTAACCTTCAAATGGAATTGGTTGGTTTTCTATTGTTTCTCTAGCATAACTTTTTATGTCAATCAATAAGTTTTTAGCGTGATCCAATTAGACCATTAAATAGTTTATATTCATCTTTCACTAACATGTTTAGACGGTCTCCATAAAAAATGGACACATGGTGAATTTCTAGCAATGAATTCCAAATGGCCTTGAATTCAGTAATTTTGATTGTATTGGGAGAATGTGTCCAAAAATTAAAATCAAACCCACTTTGTTTGCCAACAACTAATTAACAATGGTTATTGAGGATTGTAAGATGTCTTATTTTAATTATTCTTTGAGTCATAGGCATTATGAGGGTGTAAATTTTATGGGCACTTTTATCGAGTAAACTTTTTAGTTTTACCGAGTAAACTTTTTATGATGATTTCTTTTTAATGTTATCCTTCTCATGATGTTTTTTATTTAATTTTACTTATCATTTAAATATTATATATTACAGGTGTTTTTGTTAAATATTATATATTATAGATTTTTTTTTGTTAGTTTTGTTATAAATATAGTAATCATGATTATTATGTATTATATATACTTTTGTTAATTTTTATTGTTAATATTATAAATATGATTAAAATTAGTGAAGAGTATTTTCAATATCATGATTTGTCTGCCACTTACTTAAATTGGAGTAATAACTCTTTAAGGGTATATTATTATTTGAGAATGTGATATTATAGTAATTTGGTGTCAGTGCAGTAGAGATAATGTGGAGCTTATCATCTTACTCAATAAGATGATATTTCCAACCAATTTTGGATACTACTCCATGGTTGATACTACTTAATGACTCACCATCAAAGAGCTTTGACGCGCATCTATTGTCATTTCCTTTTAAGTTCTGAATATATATTTATATATATATATATATATTTATATAAATATAAGTGGAAAGTATCTATCAAATTTAAGATACTTTCCACTTTTCCTTATTTAAGAATCACATATCAACAATTTATATATATATATATATATATATATATATATATATTGTTGATATGTGATTCTTAAATAAGGAAAAGTGGAAAGTATCTATCAAATTTAAGATACTTTCCACTTTTTCTTATTTAAGAATCACATATCAACAATTTATATATATATATATATATATATATATATAAATTGTTGATATGTGATTCTTAAATAAGGAAAAGTGGAAAGTATCTTAAATTTGATCATTCAGTATTATGAATTTTTAAATGGTCTTAATTTGGTTAAGTATAACTTTGTTTGGAGAATGTGTGTCAAACTTTAGATCATTTTAGACCCTTTTGAGGTTAATATGAGTTAATGAGGATTAAAAAATATTGTGGAGAAGTACCTATCAAATTTAACCCTGAGTATTATATGATCTTTAAATGGCTTTAATTTGGTAAAGTATTATATGATCTTTAAATGGTCTTAATTTGGTAAAGTATAGCTTTGTTTGGAGAATGGTTGTCAAATTTTAGATCTATTTTAGAGTCTTTTTAGGCTAATATGGGTTAATGAGGATTGAAAAATATTGTATTTTAACCATTTTCTAGTTAATATGAGTTATTGAGAATTGTAAAATATAATATGGGTTAATGAGGATTGAAAAATATTGTATTTTAACCCTTTTCTAATTAATATGGGTTAGTGAGAATTGTAAAATATTGTATTTTATATGTGTTTTGAAATATAAATATTATATAATTATGAGCACTTATTTCCTTTTAATTGTAAAATATTGTATTTTATGTGCTTTGAAGCATAGATATTATATAAGTATGTGCACTTATTCTCTTTAACAATAATAGTAGGGGAGCAAGAAACATGAGCATTTATTCCTTTTTAATTGTAAAAATATTGTATTTTATGTGCTTTGAAGCATAGATATTATATAATTATGTGCACTTATTCCCTTTAAGAATAGTAGTAGGGGAGCAAGAAATACAATGGTTTTTGATATTATTTTTATTTTATTATAATATGCATTTTCAGTGTATTTATTTAGTTTTTTATTATATAGTTGTGATTTATTTGGTGTATTTAAAAAAAAATTAGAAGTTGAAACTTATCCACTTTACTCACCTAGTTCATATACATGTTTTATGCTTATGTCTCTTGGTCTTGATAACTTTTTAACTTTCAAACCTTATGAGAGGTTAGGCCCAAGGCCAAAAGTAGGGAGTTCTTTTGACTCTTACTCCCAGATCCAGAATCGTCAAGTCCCAAATATCTCCATTTGGAGGTCAAAGCTCAAGAAATCATTATTGTTCTTAAGAAGGTGATTTTTGAACACCCAAGCCCTGACTCATGAATAGTTTCCCCATTGTGAGATGGATAACATGGAGGTTGTGCTTTCAAAATGTTTTTCCAAAAGCCTTCCTTATTAAGCAAGATAACCATTTTGGCACTCAAGGATCAAGAAAAATGAAATAGGTCCATCAATAATGTTGCACTTTAAACCCAACTCCCAAATGGATTCCATTTGGAGGTTGAAGTTCAAGGATGTGATCTTGATTATTTCATTGTGAATGTTAGTATTCCCAATTCCAACTTCTGAATGACCCCTTTGCTTGGTGATTTGGGACTTGGATATTGGAACTTCATGCAATATTCTTATGATGCAGACAAATGGGGGTAGGGCCAAAAGGATTTTTAATTCATAAATTTGGAATCAACTCCTATAATTCATAAATTTGGAATCAACCCTTATAATTCATAAATTTGGAATCAACTCCTATACAAAGTGATGCAAACAACCTTTGATCCACAACATTCTCACTTTATAGACCCAAACATCAAGTTCTAAGCTCACTCAGATATTACATAGGGAATCAAATGGATTCCTACATAGTAGGTCAAAATATTTCCTTGTTAAATAATTAGGCTCCCATGGGTGCATAAAACTAATACATTAATATTAGTGGGAGTTGTAGGCTACACCATTGACATTCAACCAATTCATAATGCCCTAGGGCATGTACAATGTATATGTCCATCTCCTTACGCAAATGCTCCTTTGAGAATATTTGCAGTGCACTTGAGCATCCACTACCCTACCACTAGTGCCTACTTCCACTTATATAGATGTTAAGTGAAATGATCATGAGATGTGGGCCTTCATTTACATGCAAAGCTACCACGATTTTGGGATGTGTGGAAGGGCACCACAATTTGAGGCACATAGAAGATGGATGTTGCACATCATACTTCCCATTTTGAGAGAAATATGAACCTCCTATTTTAGAACCACTAAATACATCCATCTTCTTTTGTTTTTTCCATTGATCAACTCCAAAGATCTAAATAGCAATGTAATATGCTTTGGTTGCTTTAGCATTAAGCTTCAATATCAAATATTTCATGAACATATTGAACTACACCAACAATTGTTCATTTGAACCCGCACCACAAGTGTAATATCCCTGTTTTCCAACCCCAAACTAGCGATGTGTATTGTAAATGTAGTATGTGGCCGAGATCCAAGCGATGTATGTTGTAAATGTGATGTATGGTCAAGAGCCAATATGTAAACGATGTAAATTGAAATATAATGAATGAAATGTATCACCAGCTATAGATGAACACAGACAAAGATTTGGGGGCTAAGTATCCACAAGAGAGGGTAGGGATCCAAGGGGGAGAGTTACCCATATCCATTAAACCAAAACCCATTTCCTATTTTTCTCTAAATTATCCTTGCCATGAACCTTCCATTAGTTGTTGAGTGTTCTAGAGCCCAATCATTGAATTCATGTAAGAGGGGTTGGTGTGAGAGTCACTTCCCATAGTTATTGAGAGCATGTGGGCCGACTACAATCAACTTGGGGGAAGAGTGCAAGTCAAACACACAAGAGAAAGAGATTAAATTTGTATGGGCAAGAGACCAGAATTAGGCATTCACATTTTGGGGCATAGAGAGATGTTTTTGCATGGAGTTTTCTGGCTAGCAATGGGGTTCTGAATGTGGGAGCTTGAAGGAAGTTGTTGTGGACATGTTTGGCTACTGTTTGGAGCTGTAATTTCATGGAGAAAGAAGCTTTGTGCATGGGAGAAACGAGCTGTTTGAAATTCATCCAATAAGCATGTGTTTTGGTTGTTGGGCTTATTTTTGTTGCAATTGTAGAATTCCTCATGTCCCAACAAGTAGAATTCATGTCCAACCTATTCTAGAAGCCACAGAGGGGAGTGGAAAGGCCTGAGGGACTCTTAGTAGTGAAGGGGGATTCCATCCCTTGGGTTGTGCAGGTTGAGAGGAAGTGTGTTGGTGGACTATAATTAATTGAGAGTTTAACTACTAAAAAGGGGGACATTAGATAGCCTTAGGAACCTCCATCTCTTATGGATTCATAGCCCCAGCTCGGGGGTGTCTTTCTATTGAGAATTGGAACAACAAGGCTACAGTTGGGAGGAACGTCCTTCCTTTGCAGCGGGTTGCATACTTTTATAAGATAAGTGTTTGCTATCTACTGTATTGATGTGTTAAATGATGATATATAATTGTTATGCATTTTACTCTGAGTTGTAATTGGTTAATGTTGCTTACTGTGAGCAGAAAGATGAATTCATGTCTCTATTTTATGGTTGTATGTTTTTGTACGTATTTAATTGTTGTTTTGCACAACAAGAGTAACTATACATATGTTTTTATTGAGTATGGAAAACTGAATGAACTTAAATTCCATGTTGTGTGTTATTTCTGCATTTTAAATTGGTATCAAAAATTTTAGTGAGTCATTTAGTAGTGATGTGACCCAGCTGGGGGTGGTTGGGTAAGTTACAAAGTGGTATCAAAGCTATTGGTTCAACAATGGAACCGTATGGGCCAAGAACCATTGCGAATTTGAGTAAATTCACTGTTGTAGATTTTGTCTGTGACAAATTTGGGGAAAACAAAGAATTTAGGGAAAAATCCATAAATCTGTGGGAAAAATACAAGTTTGAATGACTCTGATGGTTTTAGAGGGTTAATAGACTAGAGCGGTAAATTTTCAGATTGAAATTCGACCTGGAATGATCGAAATTTGAGTTTTAATGGCTGCATGTAGAGTTACAGGAAGTTTGACAAATCAACGACCGTGATCGTTTTTGATATCGATATTAACAGGCATGATCACTTCTGATATTGATATCGACGACTCAGATTTGTTATGATAAATTTAAAAATCCATAAGGTTCGACCATTTTGAAAGGTTGATCAAATCAACGACCATGATTCATTTCGGGGTTTTTTGAGATGGATCAGATCGATGGTATCGATTCATTTCAGCCATTGGAAGGTTGGAGAAAAATTGACGACCAAGATCATATTGAGTAAGATATTAACGACCCATATTCACCTAGAATTTGATAAAAAAATGCTAAGTGTTGAAGTTCTCCAACTGAATTCGTCGATGGTCGATGGTCAAATCAGTGAAATTTACAGAGAGTTTTAAGTTTTCCATCATAACTGACCGATGGATGATGGTCGAATTAGTGAGTTGGGTGAAGAGAGAGTTCAACTAAAATAAATCTCCGATCACCGACGATCGATGGCCGGGGATCGACAAATTTTGGCCAAAATTTCTAAGTGTTTGAGGTTTACTAACAAAACTTGCCAATGGCCGACGATCATGGATCGAAAAAATCTCGTGAAGGTTTCATGCATCCAAGGGGACTATTGATCATCGATGAACGATGAATTGGGGATCGACAAGCTATGATAATAGTTTTCATTTGTCCAAGAGAAGTGGTCGATTGTCGATGAAGGAAAAGAGGATGATGATGTCACCATCCATGTGTCATGCCATGTTAACATCCACATGTTGTGCCATGCCACCCAAGTTGACACCTAAGGATGACATGTCATGCCACATCCACATCCATGTGTCAAGCCATGTCAACAAAGTCATATCAGCGAACAGAAGTGGTCGATGGTCGATGGTCAGGTCGACCAATTTGGGGGAGTGTTTTCGATAGTCATTGGGGATCATCGGTCATCGATGGGATGATGGTCGGGCGTCGACTGAAGTAGTGAGGAGTTTTCATTTTCCAACAAATATCGCCAATGATCGATGGTCAATCGATTGATTTAGAGTTGTGCGCAAATCAAGCATCAAGGAGTTGGGTCGATGGCTAACGGTTGGGTCGACAGTTTGAGGAAAATGTTGTGCACACCCAAAGTAGAAAGCCAGTCATTGATGATCGATGTAGTGTATATCAACGACCTAGATTTCATGTGATTTGAGATCAATGACTCATATTTAAGGGGATGTTATAGTAGTAAAACAATCGATTTTATGTGAAATTTTGTGGTTTTTGAAGGTCATTAGCTTGCGGGGCATTTTTTAGGGCATAAACGGTGTTTTTAGGTAGTAGAAATCCACCATAAAAAAGTGTATGAAGGTACACTCTATATTTTTAAATCAAATAAAATAAATTAGAGAGAGCTATCCAACAAGATAAACAATTCACAAAACGGAGCTCGTATGAGGAAGTTACATCCAAAACAATGAGGGTAAAATTTTGACACCAAAGTTACTTCCGGAGGGCATAACTCCATGTTCGGAAATTTGTTTGGAGCATAGGAGCAGTCGATGGAAATATTATGACCCATAGAAGACAGCGGTGAAATCATACTTTGATTATGGGTACCTGAAAATGTGTTGGGAGTGAAAGATGACACCTGTAGCATACAAGGATAAATTGGGTAAAACAATCAAAACTTCTTCGAACCATAACTTTTAGCTCGGAGCTCGAATTTGAGAAAATGAATAGTCGTTGGAAAGGTATTGAAGAGTAGAAGACATATGTCAACCCAGAAGTTTGAACCGAGTGTTATATTTTCTCATAAAGGGATAAAAGTGATTGTTCTAGTAGTAAATGAGTGGAAGTTGCAACATGTGGATGTTGTAACTTTTCACCCAGAACTCAAATTGAGGCATGAGTACAACAATTGGAAAGATGTTTTAGAGAGGAATTCATTTAAGGAATCATATTTGGGAGTAGTGCTTTAATATTCCTTATAATTTGAAATGAAGAATGACCTGTAATCTAATTAATAAATATTATGCAATATGCTTAATTCTAACAACAGTTATTGCATGCACATTCTTGTATAATTAGAGATATAGAAAATAAGAATTTAGTTCATACATGAGAACTAGAGATATGGAAGATGCTCAAGGGTATTATAGCCATGAATAAGAAGTTATAGTTCTACATTTCAACATGGTAATGTTGAGATTGAGTCTAATGGAAGAAGAGACAGACATGAACCTGTAACTATGAGAAGCCTACATGTTAGATAATCCAAAATTCAAATATCATAGTTTATAAAGTTAAAATAAAATGATTATTAATTTAGAATATTAAATTAATAATCTAGAATATTTGATTAATAAATGTACACTTTTAGAAATACATTATTGTTGTAAAAGATATGACTCTAGAGAGGTGTCGTATCTTAGGCTATAAATTAGGAGTATTGTTATAAGATTGTTAAGATAACATTTATTGTAAATGGACACTTGTTTATTTAATAAGTGATCCATACCTAGATTTTGTTAGGACATTTAGCTTATATATAGCTCATTGCAAGAGTATTGTGTTGTTTGGGTGTAAACTCTTGCAAAGTCTATTATGTAATTTCTTTTCCTATTTAATAAAAGTGTGTGTCTGAGGACACTTCTGCCATCATTGTGGCATCAGAGCTCCAGTAATGGTGCTGAAATGAAGAAGAGATTCGCTGATCAGAGGAAGAGATCCCAGCATTACAGGTCAACGAAAAACGTCGACGCATACTCTGTCAGTAAATCGGTCAGTTATTGTTCAAATGTTTTTTTTAAAGAAAGGGAAAATATTTTTTTTTTACTTTCAGATTTCAGTCATTGGACTCACTAACTGATTTTACAAATTGCAAATCCTGAAAATTAACAAATTAGTTTCTGGCGAATAAATTTTTGGCAAAGTAATTCCTGAGCTAAACGCTCACGGCCTCTCCAATCCACTGTTATATTAATTATCACTGTTATATTCTTAAACTATGATAAGCATTTAAATTCAATTGTGATAAGCATCAACAGGTAACATTTTGTTTGAAAGTACTTGAGCAATTTTGTTTTGGTCGAATCTGGTGTTAGAAGGGGTGAATTGGACGATTGGTTGAGATCTCATCAATCGCTGGGCATTTTTTCTTTGAACAATAAAAACTCGGATCTGGGCCGAGTTATTTATCTGTTGGGACGTGTCCTCTCTTTGGATTGAGTTTCATTGCTGAGCTAGACGTATTTATCTTAATGAGACGTTGCTGTAGAATTTTCTATGTGCGCGCGATCCAACTATTGTAGAACTCTCTGTGTGCGTGCGATCCAACTGTTCCTGATTGTGCTTGCTGGATAACATAAAATATTCCTCTTAAAAGGTTTTCCTGAAGCCCCATGGAGTCAAAGATTGCATGTTTTTTGTCATCTCTCTTGGCGTTGAAGTTATTTCCGGCCAGATCCACACCCACCACTACTGCCCAGTTCCATGGTCACACATTAAATCTGGGGAGATATGTTATTGGGGAGGAATTGTTACTGAGTACAGACAGAAAGATTCTCTGGCCACAAGTAAAGAATGGCGAGATTCGATCCAAGGACCTCTCGCAGACTGTCCCTAGGTGCATGAAATCTGGGGAAGAAATGCAACGGACGACAGACAGAAAGGATCCACACCTGCCATTGTCAAGTTCTATATTATATTCGCATTGAGAAAACCTCAATCTTAAAAGAGATAGTGAAGAGAAGATTCCCGTGCTTAAAATTGCCAAAGATATTACAGGTCTCTGAGATTGCCTGCGCCGTCTCATTAACGCTCGGGTATTAAAACTTTTTGATTGGCAACAAATAGATACCAACAGGTGGAATAACAATATTCACTATCAGAAGATCTGAACGCTGAAGGTGATTTTATCAAAGGCAATAATGAATTAACGCTGATAGTTTTATTTCCACATATGTAATAGTGAAGTAATGTTATTTCTTTCTGCCAATCCAAAGATTTTGTAAGCAAAGGTTTACTTGCAGGTATTCAAAAGATACAACCATATCAAGTGATTATTTTTTTGGGATAACATTTTTTTTTTGTAACTCAAAGTCTTTTTACTTTGAGGGGGGGGCGGGGGGAGGGCAAAATTGCCAGAGTTTTGTAAAAGTGTAAAATTTTCAAAGTTCCTTGGAATTTGATTAGAGACAAGTACACAGATCAATCATTTTTTCCTTGTTTCAATGACTATATGAGGGTCAAGGCCAAGCCCCAATAGATCGTCTTTGGTGTGATGTGTCTGGTGTGTTGTTCATCTTGATATTTCTTTGCTTGATTTTTTTTTTGGTGCGTAAATTCAACAACTACAATGTCGAAATTAATTAATTTGTTCTCTGACTCCGATAAACTTGAAGGCACAAAATCATACAAGACATGGAAACGTCTCATTGAAAGCACTCTCATTTACAATTAACTTTGGCGTGATATCTGTAATGAAGATACTAAGCCAACTAAGCCAATAGATGCAGCTACATTAGAAAAATGGGAAGTTAAAAATGCCAAAGAATTAGCACTTATTAAATCTTCAGTTAATGATGAGATGTATGTTCACATTGAAAATACGACTGATGCGTGGTCGGCTTTGAAAGTTTTTAAAGATTTATTTGATACTCAGCATGAATCCAAGAAAGTTGATCTTCAATTAAAGTTGCTTCAATAGAAAATGACTGAAGGAGGTGATGTCCATGAATATGTTTCCATAATTAAGAACATTAAGCAGGAAATACTAAACGCAGGTTTTCAAGTAGTAGATGATAGTTTCATGACCACAATCTTAATCGCCGGATTGCATTCTTCCTATACACATGTTTTGGAAACTTTGCAAGTCACTGGCAAGTTAGACAAGATTACATTTGATGAACTAAGTGAACTATTATCTCAACACAACAAAACTTTTGGAAAGAAAAAACAAGTTGGAGAAGATGTTTTTTTTACAGAAGCAAGCACAAGTAAGTCTTCAAGTGACATTTATAGCAGCAGAGGAAGAGGAAATTTTGTACAAGGTCATGGTCGAAGCCAAAATAGAGATAACAATTTTCAAGGCAGAGGAAATAGTCAAGGCAGAGGCAACAATCAAGGAAGAGGGTATTTTCAAGGTAGAGGAAACAATCAAGGCAAAGGATATTTTCACGCAAGAGGAAATAGTCAAGGCAGATGATCTTTTCAAGGCAATAATCAAGGCAGAGGACAAACTCCACACAAAAATCAAAGCAGGGGAAGAGGACATAATTTCAGTAGAGGGAGAGACTTCAGTCAAATTGTTGCAGAAGGTGTAACAAAGTTGGTCATTATGCAGAAGATTGTCGAACTTCCATTGATAAAATATCCAAGTTTCATCAAAACATAGCATAGTTTGCAAATGATCGACATGATGATGATTCATAATATGTGTTTAACTCATCTTCAATATTGCACATTTCCACTGATTTTCAAAGTGATTATGAAGATGCTTGGATTTTAGATTCAGGAGCATCTCAACACATGACTTTCAGACGTGACTTCTTTTGGAATTTTCAAGAATGCCATCTTAATTCTATTTTTCTTGCAGATAATACCAAACATACTCCTTATGGAAGAGGAGTAGTTAAAGTTTATTTACCTAATATTGGAGAACGAATGATTTCAAATGTATGGTATGTACCCACCTTCAAAAAGAATTTGTTGTCTTTAGTCACAATTCGACAAGTAGGACATCAGGTGATTATGGAAGATGGATTGGTTAAGATAAATTCAGTCAAACAAAATATGAAAGCAGTGATGACAGGATATGAAGACGGAAAACTGTTAAGGATGAAAGGAACAGTTATTCCAAGACATTCAGACTTTGCAGGAACAATAAGTACATGTATCTCCCCTATCAGATTGTGGCATGTGAGATATGGACATCTCAACTTTGATAGTCTGTCTCAACTGCAAAAACAAGGGATGGTTAAGGGACTTCCCACTTTCAAAAAGGACACTTCAAAATGTGAAGCATACATTTATGGAAAACAGAGTCGAGAAAGTTTTTCAACAAGTTCATGGCGTGCAAATCGATGGTTGCAACTAGTTCACAGTGATGTTTGTGGACCGCTAGAAACTTCTTTCGGTGGTTGCAAATATCTTTTACTCTTTGTTGATGATTTTAGTAGAATAACTTGGGTTTACTTCTTGAAGAAAAAGTCAGAAGTATTTGAAAAATTTAAGATTTTTCGACAACTTGTTGAAAACAAAGTTAAAGAAAAGATAGGTACACTCAGGACAAATAATGGTGGAGAATTCACTTCTAATGAATTCAACACTTATTGCACAGACAATGGGATAAGAAGACATCTTACTAATTTCTACACTCCTCAGCAAAATGGAGTCACAGAATGAATGAATCACACTTTGTTAGGAATGGCAAGATCCATGTTAAGTTTTAAAAGGTTAAGTTCTACATATTGGGCAGAAGCAATCCATACAACTTACTTAAGGAACAGATCTCCAACTGCTTCTTTGGATGGAATCACACCTTATGAAGCATGGTTTGGTTTCAAACCTCGAGTTAAACATCTTAGAGTTTTTGGATCAGTATGTTATGCCTTAGTTCCTAAAGAAAAACAAACAAAGCTTGACTAAAGAAGCTTGAAATGCACAATGATTGGGTATTCTGATGAGAAGAAAGGGTATTGAATTTTGTCCAATGGTAAATTTATTGTGAGAAGGGATGTCATTTTTTATGAAACTGAAAGTAAAAGTGCTGAAGAAATAGAAAGTCTTCTTCAAAAGTTATAAACTAAAGGAAATCAAAGAAAAGGAAAAGTTCAAAGTCAGCCAAATTCACATAATTGGTATGAACTTGATTTTCCTTCATCTGAATATGTTACATCCAGTCCAGTTACTTCGACAACATCATCTGGTTCTTCCAATAGTTCATCTGATTCTCCTAGCAGTGGAAGTTCATCTGACAATGATTCTCCACCTCCATAATCTTCAACTGATCGGCAAACATCAATTTACATTAATCCAATTTACAATAATGGCAATTCAGATCCCCAAACCAGTGAACATCAACTACCAAAATGGGCAGTTCAACTTTTGAAAGATGTAAGGCTTGATGAGCAAAATAAAACAGGAACAAGGGGATCACACAACAATGAAGGGAATTTTGCCTTAGTAGCACATGATTTTACTGAACCTTCCACCTACAAAGAAGCARTAAAACATAAAGAATGGMAACAAGCTATGGTTGAGGAATATTAAGCTGTAATTGATAACAACACTTGGAAACTTGTTGATTKTCCTACAGGTGTTAAACYCATTAGATGCAAATGGGTTTACAGAATTAAATACAACCAACATGGCGAAATTGACAAGTATAAAGCCCGACTTGTGGCTAAAGGTTTTGCGCAGCAGGAAGGCATTGATTATGATGAAACTTTTKCTCCTACARCTAAATGGAATACCATCCGCTTAAMACTTGCATTGGCCGCTCAKAAAGGTTGGAAAGTTCATCARATGGATGTAAAAAGTGYTTTTCTCAACGGAGACTTACAGGAAGATGTATATATGCAACAACCGCCAGGTTTTGAAATTGCAGGGYAGGAACATAAAGTCTGCAAATTAATTAAGGCTTTATATGGGTTAAAGCAAGCTCCCCGAGCTTGGTATACCACAATGGATGAATACCTTAGGAAGGTTGGTTTTCAACAAAGTGAATCTAATGATACTTTGTATATCCGTCAACARGGTCCTTATCTGGTAATTCTTATTATGTTTGTAGATGATTTGCTCATTACACGAAACAATGATGATCATATTGCACAGGTRAAAAATGAGTTACATGCAGGTTTTAAAATGATAGATTTGGGACTCCTTCGCTACTATCTTGATGTTGAAGTATTCCAACGTCCACATCATATTTTCATTTCTYAGARTAAGTATGCAACATAAATTCTTCAGCGGTTTGGCATGCAGGATTGTAAACCATCTCTKACCCCTATGGAACAAAACTTGAAACTTTCAAAATTTGAAGGGGGTGAATTGGTAGACAACACTATTTATAGACARTTGATTGRCAKCTTGATTTATTTGACAAACACTTGCCSARATCTATCTTATGYAGTCAATATTMTTTCCCGCTTTATGCAACAACCACAGGACAACCACTGGAATGYAGCCAAAASAGTTCTTYGATATATCYAAGGAACAAAAGATTTTGGTCTTCTTTACAAAAAGACTAAAAATTTTGTACTTTGTGGATTTTCAGATGCCAACTTTKCCAGAAGTATTGATGATCGAGMATCAACATCARGTTATTTAATGAACATGGGTTCAGCAGCAGTGTCTTGGAATTGTAAGAAACAAGCTACAATTGCTACTTCTATAGCAGAAGTAGAATACATCTCAACATGGGAAGCARCATGTGAAATTGTTTGGTTACGCAKGATTTTACAGGACTTGGGCATTTCTCAAGCAGAAGCTACATCATTATTCATTGACAGCCAATCAACCATTAAGCTTGCTAAGAATCCATCTTTTCATTCAAAGACAAAGCACGTGGACACCAAGTATCATCATATMAGATCACTCATTGCAAAGGATGTCATCAARCCAATTTATTGTCCTTCAGAAGATYAGATCTCTGACATTTTCACRAAACCTCTTGGMAGAATAAAATTTACTAAGTTCAGGGATGAACTTGGTATMTGTTGTAATGTATTTTTGGATCATAGGGGGGAATGYTAGATAATCTAAAATACAAATATCATAGTTTATAAAGTTAGAATAAAATGWTTATTAATTTAGAATATTAAATTAATAATCTAGAATATTTGATTAATAAATGTAGACTTTTAGAAATACATTATTGTTGTAAATGATATGACTCTAGATAGGTGTCGTATCTTAGGCTATAAATTAGGAGTATTGTTATAAKATTGTTAAGATAAMATTTATTGTAAATGGACACTTGTTTATTTAATAAGTGATCCATATCTAGAGTTTGTTAGGACATTTAGCTTATATATAGCTCATTGCAAGAGTATTGTGTTKTTCGGGTGTAAACTCTTGCAAAGTCTATTATGTAATTTMTTTTCCTATYTAATAAAAGTGTGTGTCTGAGGACACTTCTGCCATTACTRCAAAAATAAGTGCAGAGATATAGGGCCGATAATGAGAGGATCATGAAATCTCAGGAGGAGATAATTCAGAGCCTGAATATGTTGTAGAATTAATTCAACAAAGATTCAGGCATAAGACAAGAAACTAGTGCCAAGAAAGTGGAGGTGTCTAGGTCTCATGATAGAAGGGATGATTACGGAGGATCTAGATGATCAAGGAGTATTAGCAGGCATCAACATCACCATTCCCCAAAACACTCGACCAGGAAAACATATGAATGATCAAGGTTGATAAGCATCGAAAGTATATCTCCTTTCAGGCATCAGATAAGGAGACATGGGTCATATATATTTCAAGGGGAATTGAGGAAAAACAAGCCGCCATCATTTGATGGAGAAAAAAAGAAAGGTGAATATGCAAAAGCATGGTTGCTGGGAATGAGGAAATATTTCCAATTGCATAACTACTCATCAAATGAAGAAGCCATAATTTCATCCTACCACCTTCAAGGGAAGGCATCTATGTGGTGGGATCGACTAAAGAAGTTTAAGAACCTTGATGAGAAAATGATTTCTTGGAAGTAGTTCAAGAAATATTTTTGGCAACAGTACTTGTCAGAGAAATATTATGACAAGAAGATGCAAGAGTTATTTGAACTCAAACTTGGGAACATGACCATGGATGAATATGAGAGAAATTTCTTGGAACTTCTCAGGTATGTGAGCTTCATAAAAGATGATAAAGTCAAAATGGTAACTGAATGGAATTCCATCCTTTTATAAGGATAACATTAAGTTTGATGACCCCAAGAATTTAGAAGAAGCCATAAGAAAGGCCTACTATTTATACAAGAACAACAGAGGAAAGCCAAATTTCCAAAGGGCCTAGGATGACAAGAAGAAAATAAACATGGATCAAAGGAAGAGAGGATTCAAGCCACCTTTCATGAGGAATATATCTCAATCATATCAGCAAGGGTATCCATCTCAAGGTGATCATAAAATGACAAAGTCCTTGGGAAAGAGGCCAAGACAACAACCCATAAAGTGTTGGGGATGTGAAGGAGATCACATGTATAAATACTGTCCTCATTGGGGAGATAAAATCAAGACTTTGCATAGCATCAAGAAGGAGGAGATAATAGAGGACATGGGTAAAAGCATGCCAAGGATATATGCAGCCTTGGACAATAAACAAGCATACTATCAATCCTACACGATTTAAGTGGAATGTAAGATTGAAAATCTTCCCATGGCTATTCTAATTGATTATGGAGCTATTCATAGCTATATAGACCCAAATCTAGTTGAAAGATTTATATTGAAGAAATGTAAGCATGAAAAGTCTTGGTTAGTTCAACTTGCTACTGGAACCAAGAGAATAATAAATGAGCTTGTTAAATAATGCCCTATAAATATGAATGAAACTAACACTAAGACAAATTTGAACATCATACCATTGGGGTTTTATGACTTCTTGATTGGTATGGATTGGATAGAAAATCATCGTGTTATTTTAGATTTTTATAACAAGGTGTTCACATGTCTTGATGAAGAAGGGAATCCAAGGACAATGCAATGTATTCCAACTCCTATACCTATATGAGATATTTCAACATTACAGCTGAAATGAAGTTTTAGAAAAGGGTGCCAGATATATGCAACCCATATGGAAGAGCCAATGAAGGATAAGGATACAAGTCTCAAAGATTATCTAGTCTTAGAAGAGTATGAATATGTGTTTGAGGAGTTGTTAGGATTTCCACCAAAGAGGGATATAGATTTCTCAATTGACTTAATTCCTAGAGCTGCCCCAGTATCTAAGACTCCCTATAGAATGAGCATGCTAGAGCTAAAAGAGATGCAAATGCAACTAGAAGAATTGTTAAAGAAAGGGTACATATGCCAAAGTGTTTCTCTTTGGGGTGCCCCAATTCTTTTTTTCAAGAAGAAATATGAAACACTGAGATTATGTGATGATTTCAGACAATTGAACAAGGTTACAATAAAGAATAAATATCCTTTTCCAAGGATTGATGATCTTTTTTATCACCTGAAAGGAGAAACTATATTCTCCAATATTGAATTGAGGTCAAGCTATGATCAAGTGAGAATCAAAGAAGAAGACACCAACAAAACAACCTTTAGGACATGGTATGGATGCTATGAATTTGTGGTGGTGCCTTTTGGATTGACAAATGCACCGACTACATTTATGTGTCTGATGAATGGGGTTTTTAGATATTTCCTATATCATTTTGTAATTGTATTCTTGGATGATATTCTTATCTATTCCAAGACAGAAGAAAAGCATGAGAGACATTTGAGGATGGTGCTACAAGTGTTAAGAGAACACCAATTGTATGCCGAATTGAGTAAATGCACCTTCTATAAAAAGAATATCCATTATTTGGGTCACATTGTTTCAGAAGAGGGTGTTGCAAAATGTAGCATATGCTTGTCATTGATGGCAAGTACAACACTGATGATGGCTTGAGTACAACAATGATGATCAACAGGCAAATAGAAGATAAGTCTAGGAAGATCGAATGATCGAAGGCAACACAACATTGATAAAATGATCGAAGGCCCAAGAAGCATTTCTGATCGTTGGATCTCATTCAAAATTCCCGAAAGAACGAGGGCCGTCAGATCAGAATATAGATAAGAAAAGCGCTGAACAAGAGGACCGTCCATCTCAGGGTGTTATGTGGACCGTTGATCCGACTCTCTTTCGGAGTTTCACGGATCGAGAGTTGGAGGTGTCAAAGAAACAATGCAACAGGAATCCCGATATCGTGATAAGCGAAATCACGATTCAATTTGAGTTGTCAGATCAAAATTGAATCTAGACCATTGATCCCATTCAATTCAGGTGTTTCACAGATCGAGTATTAAACATGTCAAAGATTATTAACATCAGGAATCTCGAAATCGCGATATGCGATATAACGATTTAATCGCAGCCGTTAGATCAAGATAAGATCTGGACCGTCAATCTGACTCACGTCAGCAAACCACGTCAGCTAGGAACACGTGGCACAACTAGGTAATGACAAGTGTCAGACTGATTCAACATTTCAAGCACATGTAAGTCATGGATCAGGGTGACACGTGGCAGGTGCTCGACACATGTGACGTCAGCAGACTTACACCATGTCGGAGTTTCGAGGATTGTGTGTTAGAGATGTAAAATAACATTCACCACAAGAATGCCAAAATCGCGATATGCTAAATCACGATTTAATCGTGGACCGTTGGATCAAGAGGACTCGTGGCGAAAGATCAGAACACCGTAAAGCTCCATCTCAGATTTTTCGCCTATTGCAACATGGAGTGGCAAGTAAACAATGCAACAAGAATGTCGATTTCATGATATGTGAAATTGTGATTCAATCGCAGCCGTTGAATCAAGGTCTGATAAGGATTGTTGATCCCATGCCATTTTGGGGTATCGGGGATCGTGACTTGGAGAGTCGAGATGTCTCATCTCCAGACTCACGAAATGCGAAATCGCGAAAGCGCCTTATGCATAAGGCTGTGGTCACAACCCATGGTCACGAGAAGGGAAGGAGTCATTCTAGATAAGCTCCATTTCAGGGTTTCAGAGATCGTGACTTGGAAAGTCGAGATGCCTCATCTCCAGATCCATGAAACACGAATTCACGAAAAGCGTTTTCTGCATAGGCGATTGGTTATGACCATAGTCACATTGGGGAAGGAGCTAGTGTAGAAAAGCTCTGTATCGAAACTTCGAAGATCGCGACATAAAGTGTCAAGACACTTGGGCATAGGAATGCCAAAATGTTGAAACTCGATTTAAAGGCAAGATTAATAAAGTTCATCCAACGACGCAAATAAACCTGAAAAAGATCGGAGGGCTACTGTAGCACGACATAGTATTACTTCCAGAAACCACTATTGGTCTCAGCCAGAGGACTCGAAGACACTTGGGATGATTTGACAGAGAAGGTGAAGAGCCGTTGGGAATCTTCAAGAGGGATGAAGATGTTCATGAAGGCGATTGACAACGAGATGGGAATTGAGGCCTGTAACTAAAACAGAGAAGGTGAGCTCGACTGTCACAGAGAAGACAAAGAGTCTCAACTGCCATAGAGTCTGGCTCGATTGTAACACAGAAGACGAAGAGTCTCAACTGCCAGAGAGAAAAATGAATCTTAGCTTAACACCCAGTAATGATAGACACATGGGTTGAACCACCAGAGAAGCTAAAGAGTCACGATGATGATCAGGCAGAGCACTCGAGAGGTGGAGGAGATTGGCGCAGTATGAGCATGCAGAGGAATGGTGAGTATTGCATGTGCAAGATGCATAGAAGCTATACATACACGGTACAGAGAAGAGAAGTGGTTGTTGTTGCTGTTGGAGTTGGCGGTGGTTGTTGTTGTTGAAGGTGATTCATATGTGAAGAAGGAGGAGAGTGCATCAGCTGAATTGAACAGAAGAGGAACTGTGCAATGAATGGACATGGTGCATAGAGCATAAAGAGCAGAAGAACAGACAACACAAGTCATGTGTGCAGGAAGGCAGTGATGCAGAAAGAGCAACGAAATGCAGCAGAAGAGTGATGAGTCTGGTAAGCCATTGTTGAACATTATATCACTGTAATAAATTTTAGTAGCAAAGATTTATATTATTCAGGGTGGTTGGGAGGTGCTAGGGAGGACTGGTGTCCTCAAAGGTTCAAGTGGGTGCTTGAACACAGGGAGTTGGTGCTTCCTTCTAGTTGGTGCTAGAGAAACCAGGGAGTTGGTGCTTCCTTCTAGTTGGTGCTAGAGAAACAAGGGAGTTGGTGCTTCCTTCTAGTGGGTGCTAGAGAAAACAGAGAGTTGGTGATCTCAACAAGTAGCAGCTTGAAAAACTGAGGTTGTAACCTCATTATGAGTTGGTGCTCATATGTATGATAATGTAAAGAATGTAACTGTTACTTATCATATAAAGAAAAAGAGGTTTTTACCCTGTATGGGTTTCCTCAGGAGATATCTGTCTCTATGTTTCTCATATATGTGAATGATGTTGAAAGTGCCATTGTTTATTTCCCTGCATTATTGTGATCATCATTCAGTGTTTCTGCAAAGAGTTTAAAAGAATTATAATTGTTTAAGCACGGTAACAATTGATTCACCCCCCCCCTTTCAGTTGTCCAACAATTGGTATCAGAACCGGCCCCTTTTATCTAAGGGTAGATCCTAGAGCTTAAACATGTCAAGCCATGAAGGAAATTCAACCAATAAGGCCTCTATGTTCAATGGAACAAACTTTGCCTTCTGGAAAGTTAGAATGAGAACCTACATCATGGCTTTAGGTGCAGATGTCTGGGATGTGGTAGATACTGGTTATGTAAAGCCAGTAGTGCTAGCTAATAAGGATGACAAACTATAATTTAGCTTCAATGCTAAGGCCATGAATGCTATCTTGAGTGGGCTTGCAGAAGCAGAATTCATAAAAGTTATGCACCTAGGAACTGCCAAAGAAATGTGGGACAAACACATTAACAATTATCAGGGTAATGAGAAGGTAAAGGATGCAAATCTGCAAACCTACAGAATATAGTTTGAACAACTGAAGATGAAGGAAGATGAAACTATTGGAAAATACTTTCTGAGAGTAGAAGAAATGGTAAATGCAATGAAGGAACTTGGTGAAACAATTGGGGAGCCTTCTTTAGTTCATAAAATCTTGAGATCTCTCCCAGATAGGTTCAACCCGAAGGTCTCTGCTATAGAAGAACTTAATGATCTGAAAACCTTGCAGTTTGACCAACTTCTCAGAACATTGACTGCATATGAAATGAGAATAGTTAAAGATAAATCCACCTCCAGAGAAGCATAATTTAAAGCAGACAAGAATGAGGATTATGAGCCCGATGAAATTGAAGAAAAATTTGTGAAGAGATTGAAGAAGGGATCAGGCAAATACAAAGGTAAACTTCCTTTCAAATGTTTTAACTATGGTAGGATAGGTCATTTTTCAAACAAATGTCCCCACAAAGGAAAGGATCAGACTTGTGATGATGAGGAGAAATACAAACACAAAAATTTCTTTAAAGAGAATAACTTTAAGAAGAAAAGTCTTTG
>ML785457.1:469328-491192 GCA_009831015.1 Picea engelmannii
AGAACCTGTGCAAAAGGTCCTGGAAGTAGAGTCTTGAGTTTCTTTTCAGCATCATATCCGGTAGCAAATACCACAAGATCAGTTTCCACCTCTGTTCCATCATCTAGTACAACCCCCTTACTCGAGAAACTCCAATTGGGAGACTTTCGAAAACGTATGCAGCCTTCCTCTGCTCTTGAAAACAAATTACCAGGATATGTTGAAACGTTGCAAGAAGTTAAATCCTCAACAAAGCTGTGGTCTGGAACAAGACCATACTTTCTCAAGGGAAGTTTCCAGCATAGGTAAAGCTCCATGAACTGGAAGATTGCCCATCTCTACATTAAAAAAGAAAAAAGTTGTAATAAACACCAACACTAAGAATGCATTTACATTATTGTGCTGAGAGAAGCATTCTACCTTTCAATTTGGAAGAAATTGTCGCGAATAAATAAATGGTAATAACAGAAACTTTACACAAATGAAGGGAAATCCATGGATTAAACCCAATCTTTACACTGTTACACAGGCATAGAAGATCCATGGATTAACTCCGTACCTTAGCAACCTCATGTATATTTTAGATGGGTTTGTGTTGTATCTGAAACTCAGATTTAAATGGTGTGTTATTGTTCATATTCAACACATGACATAACATAATGCATCGTCCAGATTCAATGCACTGTTACACCAGCACAGAAGAGTCCATGTATTAACCCCTTACCTTCACCTTGGAGCTTCGCAACCTGAGTTGTATACTTTAGATGGGTCTCTACTAGAGTTCATATTCAATGCATATAATGCATCATATATATTCAAAGCACTGTTACATGGGCTTGGAGGAGTGAAATAAACAGAGAGCCATTTCAATTATGTTTATGCAGAATTTTTAATTTCATTGGTTTCTATAATTCACAATATTGAGAAATCTTTGGCAGATTTATGTTGTCATCAATGACAGACAGAACTTCAGCTACATTTCCAGTGTTTAAAAGTTAGATCTCCAAGTCTAGGCTAAAGTTGTAAACAGCTTTTACAAACGAGTCTAAATTCTATCCATATATTTTATTCATGCTTTAAAAACCGATTCAATCAACAAGATTGGGAAAAAAATACCAGTGGTCTAAATAGCTGCGATAGTACACTGTGCAGAAAACCCTGAGCAGGCCTTTCTAGCAAGAACTGCGCAATACGTGTATTGTAAAAGAGTTGTAAGGGCAATCCTAAGAGCTCGTAAGAAATAATTGCCCAGTGCGCTCTTCTGAAGACCACTGTACAAGGATGGCCATCTTCTCCTCCCAGGAATTAGAGAGAACCCATTAATAGCCCGATAAAAATTGAATTAAATGAATGGAAACATAACTTGTATAATATATGTAATGTATAACATACCTCGATTCGCCTCAGCACAATCCACAGCAAAATCTAATGCTGATTTCTGGGATCCAATAACTACAACTCTCTTTCCTTTGATCAGCTCATAAGCACTATTTTCATCCAAGACTGAGTAGTCCATGGTATGTAAAACTTTTCCTTGAAATACTTCTGGTCCTTTACTTGGAGGAAACGATGGGATATTGGGTAGATCCCCATATTTACCAATGCACAGGACTAAGAAATCAAAACGATGCCACTGGGCGATAAACCAACACAAACAAATACCAGTCAGTATAAAACTCTACTGGATTCAGGAAAATAAAAACTTTTTGAGGATAGGGAATTCATCAAGACTTGGTATGTTCCTGTGTAGGTGTAATAATTTATTGAATCTCAATGGGGGTGTACTGAATAGAGCATAGAGCCCTGTAAATTCAGGTTTAGTCATGCAGCTGCCTTGTTCACATAGGGATTTTTTTTCTGATTAGTCGGGAGAAAGTACTATTTTAGGACACTATTTAACTGCCCCTACCATAAAAGCTCCCTTATAAATGCATACCTTATATCTTGTGTATGTCAGTTATTCAATCCTGACATTAGTTATTTTCTCACCCAAGGCTACTTTCCTATGGGAGTGGAGTTTACATGGATATGCCAACATGGACTAGAAATGATCTTTATGCCAAAATATATGCATAATGCTTGGACAGTTAAAAAAAAATCAGAGGCAAACCTATTGATTTATACTCTTTTTCTTCATACCTCTATGGATTCTCCATTGTTTTTCTGCACTCCCACGTCCCAAACTACACTGTCTGCATATGGGCCTCCATTCTTACTCCATAATCCAGCATGTTCCAGACTCCTTTCACAATATTCTTGGCCAATATATCGAATCTCCACCACTTTGGAATGGAAGTGAATGTGATCAAACAATCCAAAATGCATGGCATAGCTCTGGAAGTAGTCCATAACCTCAGAGTGAGTGGGGTGTTGGGCGGTGACATGGTTTGGCCATGGAAAATCAGTGAATTCATATTCAGAGCGAGGAGTCTGCAACCTTGTGGATCCAAATGTTTCCCTCCACACTCCTCCAATTCCTTGTTTTACTTCAAATACAATGGGATCCATATTCAGATTTAGTAAATATTTGGTCGCAACGAGACCACTCATACCTGCTCCTATGATGCACACCCTTCTCTTCCTGAATCCATTCTCAGTCTCAGATTCCATCGATATAGTAGCACTGCTGGTAGCCATGAATGAAAAAAGACCCTTAGAAATTAATGATAGCACTTGTCATAGATCAGACTCAATATCAACTAACGCGTGTATGTACTTGAAATGAATTGACATATTACCCAGCTGGCAATTAGCCCAAACTCATAATTTTCTGTTGATTTTATTATCACATTTTTTACCCTGTTAGTTTCAGTCCACGTTCCGCACATCTCTCTAGATATTTTTTAAAACAGTTTTAGGAGGAATTGCAGCCCAATTATCGAAACTATATACATTGAAAATGTCGTCAGATGCGTCACATGATATTTTGTGCAGTGCCGGCACGACTACAAATTTAAAGCCTCCGGTTAAGGAGACGGGATGACTTCAAATTTAAAGCCTTCAGTTAAGGAGAGATGCACTTTTGCCATTTAATTAATGTAAACTTTGTCAACGTTATCGCTTCAATGATCTCTCGACAGCTTTGTATTAATAATGATTTTTTTACAACTTTGTATTATATGTTGGGTGTAAGAGGTGTTATTGGTAATGGCATGATGTAAGGTGCATTGGGTATATTTAGCGAGTGTATTGTGAGTTTATATATTTTGGTAATTTTGTTTACTAACTTCTAATAATAATAATGAAATGGTTAGAATGGTGTACTAGGGTGTGGGCTAGTAGGATTAAAGATGTTTTGTTGAGTTGGACAGATGATTGACGAGATATTGTATAGTAAGCTTCAACAGAGGATGGTGCAACTTGGAAATGTGAAAGATTGTGTGTGTTATCCATGGCAAGGAAATAATTTTGATAAGTGCATCGAAGGTATGTGAATGCGTGATAAAGGAGGGACATGATATTCATGCACTATCATGTGTTGGCTTAGATGGATGACAATATGGTCTCATGTTGGACAA
The DNA here is from genome assembly GCA_009831015.1 of Picea engelmannii. Taxonomy (NCBI): domain Eukaryota; kingdom Viridiplantae; phylum Streptophyta; class Pinopsida; order Pinales; family Pinaceae; genus Picea; species Picea engelmannii. Next base: position 472,826 of record ML785457.1, read on the forward strand.
TTGGTTGTTCAAGTATGCTTTGTTTGAGGGAGGTGATAGTAGATTGTCTATGGTTGGATGGCATTGATGAAACATCACCTATGGTGAAAAGAGCACTCTAACATTAAGCACGATGGAAGGTGAATGGCTTGGGTTTAGTGAGGACATGTCAGTGAGCTGTATTTTGGGTGACACAAGTAGTTGATGGTCATGCCCAATTAGCAAGGTCACATCGATGTCATGTGGCGACTAAGCTTCTTGAGTGGTATGGGACACTCAAGTGGAACGAAAACTCTAGCTCCATGACACCAACCCTTTCTTAGTGTCCATGTGAATAATTGAGTGTCCATTTATTAGTCAAGGTGAGTAATCTTAACAAACTATAAATTGATTCTTTGTTGGGAGTTTACAATAATTTTGTAGGAGTGATTTTGGATTTTGATGGAACAAAAAATATTAGATGTTAAAATTACATAGTTTAATTGTAATAGGAGTATTAGAGGGTGCTAAATTCATTTTTGCATTAAAATAGCAATTTCATCAATCCAAAATTGCAATTTCAACAATTATTACTCGCAGATTCTAATGTTGGCAAACTGAGAAGTTTCAAAGGTTTAACATTATTTTTAATTGTTTCAACATAAACGTTTATATTATATAATAATAACTTCAAAAGTTTATCTCATATGCAACTCATCTTTGGTAAAGATAATCTTGTAGTAAAGAGATTTTTTTGTTATAAATTTGATTGGGTTTTAATGTAAATTTTATGTGAGTATGAGCAAAAGTTTATCATGATTTAAGATTTATGTATGGTGAAATAATGACGAAACAATATCTTTAAGGATTTTTTCCAATTTTGAATAGTCTAAATCCTCAAAAATCTCACAAAATTCTAGATCCATAAAAATTGTATTTTACATCGTAAGGTATTTCCCTCTTTGCATCCTATGTTTTCCCACCAACATTTAGTTTACACACATCCATTAGATTAGTTTGATGACCATGGATCCCATATTAGACATCCATATATGTAATTGTTTCCTCAACTCACCCCTATGTTATTATCCCTCCTTCAATGTGATATGCATATAATTACCTAACATGTCGGCCCACTCTTCCCTTATGTGTTGACCATGACCAGGAGGTACTTTCCAATCACAAACGAAGAAAAGGAAACGATTACATAATCTGATGTAGGCTTGTAATAGATACACAAACCTCCCCACCACCCCAAATCTGTGAAATGCAGTTTCTTTAACCATTTAATGTTAACTCCCATGCTCAAATTAGTGGTAGTGAACAACCCACATGTTTTTTTATTTATGGTGCCTTCTTATTATTTCCAAATGTGGAATCAAATGAATTGCTACACTAGGTTTCATCATGGCAGAAGGACAAATATTTGTAAGCTTGCTCTTGAAGAAAGTTTAAATGTGACTCAAGGAGGCCATGAAAATTCCTTTGTAACTTGTAATGAGATAATCAAAGTATGCAAGGAGAGTTGATTAGATGAGAAAGGAAGTAAGGAGACTTAGATGATAAAGGAAGTAAGGAGCTTTTTTGTTTTCTTAATAGGTGGTGGAAACACTATATTTTAAAGAACAATAAAACATTCAAGTATATTCATGTACCTACCTTGATCTCTTGTGGGTATGTAGTAACATGAAGGTTTTTGTAGGGAAAAAGGGTTCATGCCCACATAAATAAAATGAGATATTAATGAGACAATTATTTGTAAAAAAATTTAGTTGTTGTGTATGTTAAATGTGTGAGTTTGGAAGATGCACAACAAGTGTTTGACAGAATAATTGAATGAGACATGGTCTCTTGGATTACTATGATTGTTGCATGTGAACATTTTGATAATGAAGAAGAGGTGCATAAAATATTCTACAGAATTGTAATTCCATATGTGAAGCCAAATCAATGTTCTTTTGTCAACATTTTCAAGGATTTCATAGGGATGAGATCTATGGAAGGAAAGCAACAAGTCTATGTTCATATCTTTAAAGTTGAATTTCAAGGGTGTGTTTATGTGGGGAGTTCCCTTCTTGATATGTACACCAAATGCTAAAACATGGAGGATGCATGCCAAGTGTTTGAATGAAATTCATGAGAGGAATACAGTCTCTTGGATGGTAATGCTTGCAATGTGTGTTTAGAACCTGTATTCCAACTAGGCTCTAAGAATGCTTTTTTGAATGTAGAAATCAAGCATAATGATTGATTACATTGGATCTGGAAATGTTCTAAGGGAAAGCATGGGGTTAACAATTCTATAACCGGGCAAGTGGGTTCATTCTGAATTGGATGCCTTTGTAGGGAATACCCTTGTCGACATGTATTCCAACTATGGAGGAATCAAAGATGCAAAAGTTCGATAGAATGATTGAATGCAATCTGGTCTCTTTCAGTACAATAGTCACAGAATATGTCCAGAATGGACATTGTGAGGAAGATTTGAAACTATTTACGGAAATGAAACAAGCCACCATTGAGTTTAATGTGTTTACTTTAAACAGTCTCCTTAATGCATGTGTTGTGGTAGACTTAGGTTCATCCTCACATCATTAAACATGGATTTAATTGAGTTTCTTTTGTGGGGAATACTATTGTCTACATGCATGCAAAAAATAGAAACATGGAAGATATAAATGCCAACACATAATTATGTTTCATGGGCATCAATAATTACTTGACAACTTTAGCATGAACAAGGTGAGAAAGATTTGGAAGTCTTCTTTCAAATACTATATGTAGGAATTAATGTAAATAATATTGCATTTGCTAGTGTCCTTAAAGTATGTTCCCAACCTATCATCATTGCCGCAAGGAAAGTGAGTCCATGCCCATGAAAATAAAATTGGGTTTGAGTTAGTACCAAAGTGGTTAGTGCAATTAATTTTGACATGTGAAAATATAGAAGATGTAGAATGCATATTTGATAAAATGCTAGAAGGAAACTTAGTAGCACGAAATGTCATAATCATGAGACATGTTGATCCATATTTAGGAGTAGAAAGAACCGATCAACAGGATGAATACAATAAACACGTAGATATGAAGAACAACATATATATTCAGTGAACAATATCTTCTATTGAATAAATGAAATAGGCTAAAACTATAAAATTGCAGAACTGAAACACTTGCTTGAATGGTGGTAGCTATCTCTGAGAAGATATGTGGTTGCTATGTGCATCCATCTGATCAGAATGATTACAATGAGGCCCCAGAGGCCTTTTTGATATTACTCATGAATGCCAAAACCCTATACATCCAAAAACCTAACCCTAGGAGATGAAATGCCAAAAGTTATGTGGGCCACTATGGGTAAGTTGGTACCTCAACTTCCTTAACTTTTGCATACGACCTCCGTTTTAGGTGCGTGATAGGCCGTTGGAAAGGTATTTTAGAGAACTACACATTACGCCATCAAAATCTAACTCCATCTACAGTTTGACTATGGCGAGCCAAAATAACAATGTTTAGGGCCCCAAAACAGCCCTGAAAGTACAACAAGATGTGTTGACATGAAAACATAAAAAATAAGCTAGTTGGATTAGGTGGGAGGCCACTAGTATTGATATGGAAGATTTGTAGGGCTTCAGACAACCCTGAAAATGTAGAACCCACAATTACAAAGAAGTACATAAGAATGTGTTGAACTAAAAACTGTCAAGAGGAGCTAGTTGGAATAGGTGGGTGGCCACGAATATCAACTTGGATCAATCCTCCCCCCTTAGGAAGAAATGGTATCCATTGTTTTGAGTTCCCCCATCAAGTGAGGAAATATCTATTGAATTTGGCCCCACTTGAGCCACTTTCCTTGGTGTAGGAAATACTCTTCCTTGACAACCCGATAAAGATTTATCATCTACTGGTGAGTGCCCTTGACTTGTGTGTCCACTATCTGATCAGTATATGATTGTTCCATGCAGTCAATGTTAAGCTATGTTGGTGTCAGTTGTTCTGCGATCTCCAAGGTGTCCAATAATGGTGGAAAATATGATCGAAGGAGGTCCACATTGAACATAGGGTGCAAGCCAAGGAAGTGTGGAGTGTTGAGATCAAAAGCATTGCTACCCACATCCTTGGTGATAATGTAAGGCCCATAGGGAAGAGGACGGAGCTTCCGATGGGGCCCTGTAAGACACTCCTTCTACAAATGTAACCAGACTTTGTCTCCAACATGAGACTGGTGCGGTACCCTATGTTGATCATGGCATTTCTTATACTTAGCATTGGCTTTCTACAAAATCTCATGGACCTGTTGGCGGATGTGATGAATCCGCTCAATGAATTTGGTGGCTTTTTCGGTCTTAGAATGAACATGGGAAGAGTCAGTCTGTGTGGTGGGAAGAGGTAGTGCAACATCAATGGGACCCAAGGGTTGGAATTCCAACCCCACTTGAAATGGGCTATGGTCGGTGGAGCTATGGAGAGCCCTGTTGTATCTGTGTTTAACATAGAGGAGACTCTCATCCCATGTACGCGGATTCTTAGAGTTGTACATGCGCAGGATGTGCACAATCATCTGATTAATGACCTCTGTTTGGTCGTCTGTTTGGGGGTGGAAAGAAGTGGATTTAGTGGGATTAGTGTCCAACAGTGACCAGAGACTCAACCAAAATGTGTTGAGGAACCTTTTGTCTCGGTCGAAGATGATGGTCTCTGGTATCCCAAAATGGATCCACACTCATTCAAAGAAGATCTTGGAAGTATCTACCGCTATGATATTCTTCTTGCAGGTTGTGAGGATGACCAATTTCGAAAACCGATCAATGACCACAAATACACAATCATTGTCTTGATTGGTGGAAGGAAGGCCAGACATGTAATCCATTGATATGGATTCCCAAGGCTTCTCGAGAGTAGGAAGAGGGGTGTACAAGTTGTTCTTCTTGATGGCTTGTTTCAGTTGTTAATCACTAGTCCAGTTCCTCTATGAGAGTCAATTTCATGATACACCCCTAGTACACCATAGAAAAAGAACCATATGGGGGGGCTTGACAATGTCACGGGCAGTGAAAGATCTAATATACTTGTTGACATCCTGTCAAAGTTTTGGCCAATAAAAATGTTTCTGGAGAACGACCATAATTTTCTCCATGCCAAAATGTCTTGTCATCCTACTGTAGTGGGATTCCCTAATCATCTTTGCACGCTCGCTTGCAAGAACACAGAGATGGCCCAAATGGCATAACAGTCTATCCTAAATGTGAAAATCGGTGACAGTCACGCCTGTACCCAAGAGCTGATAGGCGATGGAGAAGTTCATATCTTGCTGATAAATTTGGGGCCACCTAGATGCCTCATGTCCACATGAATGGAGCATAATGGTGAGTGCAACCACGAGAGGTCAACTAAGGAAGTCAACAACACAATTTGAGCTCCATGTCTTATAATTGATGTTGAGATGGAAGTGTTGCAAGTAGGTGGACCACTTATGATGGCGGTCGCTCTTCAATTTCCCCTATGTCTGTATGAACTACAGAGGCTTATGATCAGTGTGGATGATCGTCTCCTTTCCCATAATGTAATGTTTCCATTGACGACAAGCTTGTACAATGGAATACATTTCCTTATCATAGGTGGGGTATTTCCAGACAGTATTTGAGAGTATCTCACTATGGTATGCCATTGGATGACCATGTTGAGTGAGAACTGTGCCTACATCATAGTTAGATGCATCAGTCTCAATCTCGAACGATTGTTGAAAATCGAGAAAGAAGAGTATTGGAGTTGATCACAAGGGATGCTTCAAATCATCGAATGCTCGTTGTTTTTCCTTTCCCCACATGAAATTTTCTCTGCCACCTCCCTTGGTCACTTGGCTAAAGTCCCATGCAATATGGTAGAATCCCAACACAAACCATCGGTAGAAGTTGGCCATTCCCAAGAAGCTCCAAATCTCGGTTAGTGTGGTTGGGGATGACCAGTCACAGATGACTTGGATCTTAGATGGATCAACATGTACCCCATGCTAATCAACAATGTATCCCAAGTATTGGACCCTGTTGATGCCAAAGGATCATTTTTCCAAGTTGACATATAGCTTGTGTTGTCGCAGAGTGCTCAAAATTTGTTGAATATGTTGCATGTTCTCCTTCCAAATTTTTCTTAAGATGAGGATGTCATCCAAATATACCACCACAAAAGAGTTGGTGAAGGGTCTCAATACATCATCCATCAACCTCATGAAAGTGGTTGGTGCGTTTGTTAAGCCAAAGGACATGACCAACCATTCGAAGATACCTTCTTTAGATTTGAAAGTTGTCTTCCATACATCAGTTGGTTCGATGGGAACCTGGTGGTAGCTATACCTTAGGTCAATCTTGCTGAAGAACGTTTCCCCCTAGATTTGGTCAAGAAGGTTATCAATCTTGGGAATTGGGTACTGGTTCCTAACGATGATTTTGTTTAATGCTCTGTAATCAATGTAGAGTTTTCAGGTGTCATCCTTCTTTTGCACCAGTACAATCAGGCTTCTGCAAGGAGAGGAGCTGGGTCTAATGTGCCCATTTTGAAGAATCTCTTGGATCTGACGATTGATTTTGTCATTTTCCATCAGCGAGTGACGATAGATTGGTCCATTAGGCATAGGTGCACCGAGGTTCAGATCAATTAGATGCTTGATTTGGCAGTGTAGGAGAATATGTCTTTGTACTCTTCCACGATCCCTTCCACTTGCTTCTGTTGCAAAGAGAGGCTATGTGTAGAGGCCATGGATGTGGAGGCGACCTTCTGCTTACTGTGAGCACAGATCACAACTAAGAAGAACTTCCCAGTTTGTCAAATGACCTTATTGCATTTCTTAGCATATATTAAAGAAATAATGGAGGCGCTCTGGTATCCTGTACAATCATCTACCCAAAGTAATAATAACACTACAGGGTCTAGAATCATACACAACATGACGCTTCCACAAATACAGTTTTCCTAAAAGAACATCATAAACTTCAAGGGGAGCAATATCACACAATACCTCATCTTTGAAAGGCTTGATGTCGTAGGGAAGACAACATTGTTGGATGACACAGAGATCTCTTCCTTGGCGAAGCCAACCGATGGTGTAGGGTTGCAGGTGCGGTGTCGTCGGTAGGTCCAATCTCTTGATGAACTCTTTTGAGATCAGGTTCTTCTGACTATCGCTATAAACAATGAAATGAAGTGGAGCCCCCTTTACCCACATCTGTGAGTGAAAAAGGAGTTCCCCTTCCTCTGGTTCTTCTGGTTCATTTGGTTGGACTTTGGTAGTAGTGACAGTGGCATTGTGTTCATCATCGATAATCCGCTTCCCTCCTTCTGGTTTTGATTCAGATTTAGAATCGGACTCGGAATCAGACGCCTTTATCTCGGCCACAAGTGACTACTTGGAGCGACATTCTTCAATGTTGTGCCAAGGCATTTTATGGTATTCACACCATTTTCCCATGTCCTTCTTCATATTTTCATTGCCCTTCTTGTGTAACTCAGGCTTGGACTGGTTTTCCTGAGAGTGACCATATTTTCTCTGGCCTTTGTCATGTGGGTTGGGGCCGCCTTTTACCTGCTTCGGCTGTGAGGGTTTTTCAAATCCAAACTCTCGCCTCTTCTGCTTAAATTTATGCTTGATATTGACAACATATCTATAAGTCATACCCAATGAGGCGATGTCTAGAAACTCAATTTCTGTTTGAATGTATTTATGCAAACAACCATGGTATTCGAGCACCATATATTGCTCAGAGTCTTTGATACCTAATTTGGTGCGTAGGGTATGGAAAATATTGGTGTAATCTGGCACTGCCTAGTCCCTTTCTTGACATAGGGTGGTCCATTGGGTGTATTGGTCCTCATAGCTTCCAACAAGATAGTACCGTTCTTTAATGGAATCCCAGAAGGAATCCGATGTAGGGGAAACCACAATGTAGAGCATGGTTATTTTCAGGACTCAAAATAAATAAAAATTTTCTAAAATCTCCTACTTAAATGACTAAAATTTAGTTTAGAATTTCTTACATGATTTTCTTATACTTGGAATAAACCAGGAATAAACAATAACAACATAATAATATCAGCAGCAACAACATAATAATGATAACAACAACATAATGCATACCTCCACTTGTAGGTTGGTTTATCTAGTCTCTTTTCTGTCTAATCTTGTTCTTTCCCGGAATGAATATTAACCTCCCAGCCAACTAGGAACAACCTCGCTCTAGGAATCCTTGAGGTTTCATGGCCCCTAAGCCCAAAATTCCCAGCAACAACAGTGCCCTGTGAGAGTTCCCCAAAACAATTCTTCTAATTTCCTCCTCCTCCTCTATGTTTTAAAAATCCCAAAACAAAAATGAGATGCCTCTTCTAAGTCCCCCCTTCTTCCTTATCCTCCTCTCTCAAATCCCCCTCATTAATTCCCAACAACCTTATCCCCCCATTAATTCCCCAACAGCCTTATCCCCCCATTAAATACTTCACCCACCTTTTAATAATAAAATAATAAAAGACTCATTTAATATATTTTAATAATTAATTAAATTTAAACAAAAATCTATGATAAAATTAATCAATTTGGGATGTTACATACACCCACCCTTCAAGAAAATTCATCCCAAAGTTAAAGTAATTTACAATACAAGGGTAACGACACACGATTCATACATTCACAACAAATAATCAACATCATCAATTTAAAACACTTATACATACTAGTGTACATGTGCAAGGCATACATGACTCGTACATGTACTAATGAAAATAATTATCACACCTAAAGTAATTATTGTATGTGTCCAATCCAATCAACAAGACCATTCATTTCATAAAAGATAGTAAACTATTTAAAATTTTCACGAAATTCCTCAATTACAATAATTTATCACAAACAACATTCACTTAGATAATTGTAGTTTAGTTAAGTAAATACAAACATACATATATAGGAAATCAAGAAATTCTTCTATAAGTAAAAATCCCCACACACTCTCAACTACTTCTATTCATCCTTCCTTCCTAACTTACTTCTATCTTACATCCCTATCCTTCCTTTGTTGGACTATCTTGGAGCGTCAACTATATTGACCTAACTCCAAATAGAAATCGTAAGCGGAATTGTCAACTCTCTTGACCAAGATTCCCCAGCAGGCAACTGACAGTCATCATCACACATCTAGGGGAGCGTGAGCTAACACCGTCCTCCCATGACTCCAGGTTTCAGAGGATACACGGTGGGAAATGCCTCCACCCCTCTTAATAGGACTAGGGTGCACACCCTACCATGGAATATACAGTGGCACTGTGTTGCTGGGAATTTTGTCATCTTATATTCTGTTTTAGGCAGTCTCACCACCTAGAAAAAAAAAAACTGCACTTGTCCACACATCATAGAAATGCATTCAAACCAATATAATTCCACATACAAGATTCATACCATATTGTTTCCTGGTCGAGATTCACAACATCACCCTTTTATCATCATTATTCTCTGGCTATTTCATAGCCTATTGACCTGCAGATTAGTCTATAACACAAACCCATACATATCCATGCATTGTCATCATGTAAATGCATTTAATCATAATCTCAATCTGGTATCCTCGTACCAACAACTTCAATGTCAAAATTTTCAAGTTAGAATAGATTGCATGATATCCATCATAATTCAAATAACGTTAAACATTCATAGAATTGACATTCACATAAGTCCATATGTCTTAACATTTCAAGTGTATCATTAATAGTTTCATAGTTAATAAAAATAAAAGGTGATTAGGTCTTAAGTAATTCTAGTTGTCTAAGTCAAAAGGAGACATTACATATGTAACGACCTGTTGACGGGCGAAATTGACCGCTCGTCAACTGGAGGAGTGAATCCGGTCCGGGGTTGTCTAAATAACCCAAGCCGTTTGGATTAATCCACTCCGACAGGTTTAGTGGCTCCGTTGGCAGATTTAAGTCTTAGGAAAGTAGAAAAAACTAAGCTAAAGAAACTAATCTAAGTGAAAAACGGCTACTACAACCTATATACAAATCTAATATATATATATATATATATATATATATATACAGTTTGCTAACTAATATTATTAAACAATAATCCTACTTATTAAATGTTCAGTTATCAATATAATTAAATCTCCCTTATATATATAGTATTCACAAAATGCAAATTTTGATCGAAATCTGCAAAATCATATATGAATTGTCTTATGACAGTGAAGCTAGTATTTTTTTATTTTTATAACTTTTATGAAAAAAAAATGAAATGACAGCTATCTAAGCAATAAAATAACAATCCTAACTGTAAATCTAAACTACAGAAATGAACAGTGAAATGTGTTCATATCATAATAAATTTGTATATTAACTAAACTAATTAAATAGCACTAACAGACTTACCTGTAGTAGCGTTTCGTATTTGTCCTGTGCACAGTACTCGATTTAGCTATTTGATGGGGGAAACCTGCACCAGATTTTCCAAAAGCTTCTCGTAAATAGGAAGCAATGACTCTTGAATACTAATGACAGAACAAACAAGACATATAGCAACAACAATTTATAATTTAACAAATAATCATATTAGGATAAATCTGAGTATGAAAATTTGCGTATTATTGTTTATTGAATGAAGAAGCTCAACCTTCTAATCATCAAATGTAAACAGATTTATTGTTGTGTATAAAATGGGAGACATCAAATATGGACACTATTTAAATCAAATCACATCAACCTGTAACAAATTATGATATCTAAAGTAGTCAATAATTTGATTACAAATTGAAATGCACAAAAACTTGAACAAAAGTATGATATATTGAAGCTAAAGCCGTACAAAACATCCACTTTCATTCAAGTCTGTATAATCACCAGTCCATAGTCTCTGCTCCCCAAGCAGTGATGGCTTTTTCTTTACAAAAATAATACATATATAAAGGCCACAGGATCAAAACATTCATGTGGAAATTATCAAAACTATTGCAAAATTTTTGGGAATACAATCTCCCAAATTCCTGTTCCTATCTAAAACTAACAGCCTAATCCAAAACTATGTAAGGAAAAAAAACATGTTCAAAGATGCCACAATTGATCCAATTTCCTTTGAAATTCATGTGTACCTGTAAATGCAGAAAAATACACGATTTCAGATTGTGTTTAGTTGTAAAATCAACAAATTCGAATTTTGATAACTAGCTTACAGAATCTCATGATTATGTAGCTAGTTATTATTATACACAGAATCGTGTTGTATCAGTTCAATCATAACATAATTAGATGCAATTTGATCAAACGAATCTTATATGCTAACTCAAAACGAAACAAAATCATCCTAAAATCACTCTTGAAATACCATACCTCGGTTTCAGGGATTCAATTTGCTCAAGCTATTTTTGAATTGACAATGGTAGTGGCCGCCTCTACATTTTTGAAAACAACAGAGCCTGTGGTCTTATAACTTGCTGACAGACTGCTTGAAAATCTTTAGATTAATCAAGGGTTCACATAAGGCTGAACCACAAGAGTTCTGAGGCACAGGCCTGGAGAGGTAATAAACGTTTCAACAAATGCAAACAGACCAAAACGCACCTTTCAGCTACGAAGAAGATCTGAGATTTGACCTCTAAAGGATGAGCTATATCTCTGTAATGACCCAATTTCTGAGGAAACCGCCTGCAATGAAAGTAAAAGGGCTCATTTCGGTTCTGGGTTTTCAAGGGTTTGATTTAATTCAAAACCATTTTCCCAAAAACGCTCACACAAAAACGTGTCTCTGGGAGGCAATTACGGGGTTAACCTAAGCAGTCTTCTCTGGCACTATCAAACAATAATAGAGTCTGGACACCATGGGGTTCAATTCACACTACAGGGGCCATGGCTAGCAGCACAAGATCAACAGGTTAATCGGCGAGGTGGTTTGAAAGGGTAGACACAGAACCAATTTCCCACAACTTCCCCAAAACAAGCAAAGGCAGCCCGAAATGCAAGTTAGAGCGTTAATGCTTATGCGTGCGAGGGTGGTGGAGTAAATTGAAACCGTGCAAAACTATCATGTCGGGCTATACAATCGACGACGCCTTGGTAAAACGTTTCATTCAAATCACAATAGTGTATATCAAAAGCATTGTAAACAACATGTCAAATGGATTATCACATAACCATTGAAAACCATATAACCAAAACTCGATCCGAATGTTAAATAAACAATGGCATTTGTATGATTTAAAAGAAACCAATATGTCGAACATTGCACCAACGATTCGACCCCAAAATTAATGTGTTCAATAAAACCATTGCACCAAGGATTTGATCAAAGACACCAAAATATTATATAACCATTGCTAAATCGAAACCATATTGACAATGGTCAAATGTAAAGTGAGTGGAGGTTTGGTGTTTTGATAAATGTATGACCAGTAGTGAGTTGGAGGTAAAAGGGTTATGACCACATAAACAAAAAGATTTATAACAATCCAAAAGATCATTTTAATGCAATCAACATGACTTCCAACTCTAGGTTTTCATGCTTGCAATCGTGAAAATGAAACGAAAAGCAGGTATGCGAGAGTGAAAGATAATAGTGTCATTAAAAAAAGTTGCAGCGACTATTGAGGGTTCAAAACCCTTGTGTAGGAAGCTTATAAGGAAAAGATAAGAATGAAAATGGCTGCCAACACGACCCCGACCATCAACCCCTGTCAGGTAACGCTACCGAAGAAACCTTAACTTTGCCTTTACTATTATAATACCATTTCTGTCACATTCTCGACCTTAAACAACAGGCCAGGCCATGCCACTGAGTAACTTTGTGGAAATAATCACATATAAAACTTAACCGGAAGATAGAGATAACATCTGGTATTCACACTTATAAATATATATCTATCTAATGCAATTAAACAGACATCAATACTCTACTCATACACATGTTCATGCGGAAGCAACATTAACACATACATGCAACACACACACACACACACACACACACACACACATATGCAGGCATTACTCATTAATTAAAATGCAAATACAAATACATAGCATACAACGAACACATAATTGGTACTTATCTTTTAATAGATGACAACTAATTGCGTGCAGACCTTCCACGAACCTCCTAGCCTTAGACCATGCTGCTCATCACGCTCAGTAGTGGGTCACCCCCGAGATGGGACTAAACTCCACCGGGCAAGGGAATTCTAGGCTTGGCAAGGACAACAAGGAAGTTGCACAGAACAACAGGAAGGATCTTTTATCCCAGGAGCCACTTATGCCCACAACCGACAGACCCTCATTCCCCACATGCCTGTTCCACTCTAGGAGGGTACACCTTCACTAATACAAGTCCATCGGCTACTACACCTCCCTTACCTTGGGCTTTAACAATAGGCTGGACCAGAAGTCTTAGAGTACTATAGCTTCTACGAGACTCCCTTCTAGGAGAACTCATTTCCCAACAAACTGTCTCACCTGGAAGAGTTTCTCACAGGCCTGACAACCTGCTTCTTCAATTCATCTCCTAAGCAATACAACAACAACATTCAGCTAACACACGGGTGACAGCAGCAACAAAAAATGGGTATGGACACCAAAAGTGGAAACAACCAAATGTTAAGACACAACATGGCTCAGGAGAATAAAAATGTGTTGGGCTTCACAGGAAAAACAAATAGGGCGACATCCAGTAACTGCAGGTTACAATCATGCGTGCATCAGTGGGGAGTGTGGTTCTCTTCCCAGGTGCCTAACCTCACGAGAGTACATACATAATGGTGATGGATCTGTGAAAATCGTGAGAATCGTGAGACCTGTCCATGAGTACCCCCCCCCCCCAATGAGATGACTTTCCCACTTAAAACTGCATGTGCCCAGGTTGACACATGCCTCCTTGAAGCTACATGAGCTCCACTTAACACTCGTCCCGCTTTCCCCCAGGAACTTAGGACAACATGGTTATATCAAACCTTATCTTCTAGGAAATAATAATATAATATTATTCCTCTAGAGGTAAGCCCTTTAGATTATCCCCTATTCCTAGACACTTAGCCCCTTCCCCACCTAGTGGAGCTTAGTCCCCCATAACTCTTTCTTCGTGGAGGGTCTACACGCAGCAGTGTAATTTTATTAATGATATGTGTGTATTTACATATACAAAATTAGGCTCATTGGCCTTAGCATCTGGCTCACCATCCTATAAGCATAATTACAATTCAACATGGGCTTAGTCTTGGGGTGTTACAATCCCCTCCCCTTATTTTTTCACTTTCCTCAGTGCAACTATTTACACAACAACAACAATATTTCCAAAATCTTCAAAAAGATGTGGGTACTCTACCTGCATAACATCTTCATTCTCCCACATTGCGTCCTCAGGACCGTACCAGGTCCACTGAACCTTTACAATCTTTACGACTCAACTCTAGAGTTGATTTCTATTCCATTCCAGTATGCGCACAGGATACACTTGCAAAGCGCCTTCTTGTTCCACCTGGATCACATTCCAATCAATCACATGATTAACATCAGGTATATAATTCTTGAACAATGATACACAAAATACATTATGAACAGTCATGGATGCAGACAATGCAAGCATACAAGCTACTGGTCCAATCCTTTCTAGGATTTCAAACGGTCCACAAAATATGGCTGCCAACTTGTAACAACTTCCTAGCTTCAGGGAACTTTTGTTGGCTTTCACCTTCAGGAAAACATGGTCACCCACTTTAAACTCTCTGTGGTTTCTTCCTTTGTCTGCATATTTTTTCTGTCTCTCTTGGGTAGCCTTCAAATTCTGCTTAATCTTTAGCATTTTCTCTTCCATTTCCTTGAGAAACTCTAGCCCAACCACTACCCTATCAGCTAGATTGTCCCAACTTATTGGGGTGTTGCACTTTCTGCCATAAAGTGCTTCAAACAGACTCATATTCAGTGATGCTTGATACCCATTGTTGTAGGCAAATTCTACCAAGTGTATATAATCTTCCCATTTATATGGTTTATCCATTACATACATCATTATCATATATTATATCACTTGGCTTACTCTTTCTGTTTGTCCATCTGACTCAGGATGATAGGTTGTGTTGAAGTTCAGGTTTGTTCTGAACCCCTTGAATAATCCTCTCCAAAACTTTGAGGTAAACTTTGGGTCTCTGTCAAACACAATTGTCTTGGGAATACCATGCAGTCATGCTACCTCCCTCATATAGATATCAACAACGTTATTTTTCTTGTGAGTGGTCTTCAATGGAATGAAATGGGAAACTTTAGTAAGCTTGTCCACTACTACCATGATTGCATCATGTTGCTTTCTTATTCTGGGGAATCTTGTGATAAAATCCATTGTCACCACTTCCCACTTCCACTCAGAGATGGTTAATGGCTATAGCAACCCAGCTGGGTGTCTATGCTCAACCTTTACCTTTTGACATTCCAATCATTTCGCTATGTATTCAACAATCTCCCTCTTCATGCCCGGCCAATAATATTGGCTCTTGACTACTGAAATTGTTTTCTGATATCTTGGTTGTCCTGCATAAGGTACATTGTGCATTTCTTTTAAAATCACACTCTTCAATTCAGAAGAGTTGGGTACATAAACTCTGCTTTTGTACAAGAGAATTCCATCAATTCCCAATTCAAAATCTTCAGTCTTTTGTTGCATTTTACCTTGCTGCAATTTTGTTACCAATTCTATGTACTGTGAATCAACTTTTGCAGCCTCCAAGATTCTGCCTTGAATATCCATCTGATACATGTTGATGGATTTAGCATTCAGTTCATTCACTCTCCTGTTGAGTGCATCAACCACTTTGTTCTCCTTTCCTTTGATTTTCTTGATATCAAAGTCATATTCACAGAGGAATTCCAACCATCTTCTCTGCCTGGCATTCAATGTAGGTTGATCAAACAAATACTTCAGACCATGATGGTCTATCCTGAGCTCAAACCTCTTTCCCATGAGGTAATGTCTCCATTTATTTAGAGCATGTACAATGGCTTCCAACTCCAAATCATAAGTGGTGTAGAACCTTTCATGCTCTTTCAACTTTCTAAACTCAAAATATATCACAAACCCATTTTGGCTGAGGACTCCTCCTAGTCCTTCTTTACATGTATCTGTGCAAACCACAAAATATTCATTTGGATCTGCAATCTTTAGAATTGGAGCATTGGTTAACAGTTGCTTCAATTGTTGGAAGCTTCTTTCACATTCTTTTGTCCATTGAAATTTCTTCCCCTTCCTTTGAAAGGAAGTGATGGGGTGAGCTATTCTCAAAAACCCTACAATGAACCTTCTATAATAGCTAGCTAGACCCATGAAGGATCTGACTTCTGTTACATTTTTAGGTGGTTTCCACCCTTTAATGGCCTCAATCTTTTTAGGGTCCATGACTATCCCTTCTTCTGATATGATATGCCCCAATTAGTGAATTTTGTTTTGATAGAACGAGCACTTTCTCAATTTGGCATACAACTGATGCTCTCTTAGCACTTGCAACACCATCCTCAAATGATGCTCATGCTCTTCTTTCGACTTGGAATATACAACGATGTCATCCAGAAAGACAATGACAAACTTTTCGGAATAATCCCTCAAAACTCCATTCATTAAGCACATAAAAACAACGGGTGCATTTGATAACCCAAATGACACCACTGTGAACTCATAATGACCGTACCTTGTTCTGAAGGCGGTATTGATGATTTATTCCTCTTTAATCCTTATTTGATGGTATCTTGACCTGAGATCTATCTTCGAAAATATCTTTGCATCCTTTTATTGATCAAAGAGATCATCAATCCTTGGTAAAGGATACTTATTCTTTATAGTCACCTTGTTCAACTGTCTGAAATCGATGCACAATTTCATTGTTCCATATTTCTTATTTATGAACAAGACTAGGGCACCCCAAGGTGATAAAATTGGGTGGATATACCCATTTTTCAGAAGCTATTCAAGTTGCATTTGCAGTTCCTTCATCTCTGGTGTACTCATTATGTAGGGATTCTTTGACACCGGTGCTGCTCCAGGCATCAAATTTATAGAGAAATCAATATCTCTCTTTGGAGGTAGTCTTGGTACCTCCTTGAACACATCTTTAAAATATTCCAGGGCTGCATAGTCCTCCAGAATTGGAACCTTATCCTTAGATTCTTCTTCCATATGAGCTGCAAATAATTGACAACCTTTTCTATAGAATTTCTTTAGCTACATTGTTGAAATTCCTCTAATAGAAACTACCCTAAGAATTCCTTGGATTGCTCTCTGGTTTCCTTCCTTATCCAAGCAAGTGAATGCATTGTTATGGTAGTCTAAAATGGCATGGTGTTGGTCCAAACAATCCATACCAATTAGGAAATCATATGATCCTAAAGGAAAGATGTTGAGATCTGCCTTGGTACTTAGTCCATTCATTCCCACTGGACATGATTTAACCAACTCAACAACTTTCCTCTTGGCTCCAGTAGCTAGCTATACTAGCCAATATTTCTCATGCTTGCTTCTTGTCAAACATACTCTTTCCACAACTTTAGGATCTATGTAACTATGACTAGCTCTCGAGTCTATTAAAATAGTAAAGGCATGGTTATTGATCATACCTTCAACTTCATTCATGTGCGATTGAAGCTCAGCCTGCTTGTTGTCCAGGGCTGCATAGATCCTTGGTACTCTTCTACCCATGTCCTCCATTGTTTCTACTTGCTGAACATTGTGAACATATCTCACCTTGTCCTTTCTGTGAGGACCATCTCTATACCTATGATCTCCTTTTCATCACCAACATTCCATAGGTGTCATCCTTGGCCTTTTCCCACCTACTTCAGCCATCCTCGGCTCTCTCAAAACTGGATGTCCTTGAGGACTATTCCTGAAAAATGGTGGTTTGATTCCCTTCTGCCTCTGCTCCCTCTTGAACTTCTTCTTGTCTTCCCAAGTGTTTGCACTCTTTTCGTCGTTTGATGAGAAAAAAGTGAGTGCTTACATGCCTAGTTGGGCTCTGCTAGTCATGACAGCTGTATGGTAAAAGGTTAGAAAGAAAACAACAAAGCAACTAACAAGAATTAAACAAAAACTAAATAAAACTATGAGCATAGGAACAAAAATGAAAACAAATGACAATGGACCAATATCACCAATGTATTAGCTGGTCTGATAGATGAAATCCAAAGAAACACAAAGGAGAAAGAGGACTTGGGTCCCTTCCCTCTCCAATGGAAGGCTCTTGAGGCCCTCAACTGATTGCTCTCCTTACAAAGAAAAGATGAAATGTGGATGAAAGAACTCCAAGCTTATTCACTCAAGTGAGGGGTGAATAGCTTATCAAATGCAGCTTACAATGTGTATTCCCAAAGAATGGGTCTCTAGCAATATCAGCAGCATAACAGTATGAAGAATTCC